>OU696698.1:46850194-46867694 GCA_916050605.2 Platycheirus albimanus | reverse complement strand
ATTATCATTATCATTATCATTATCATTATCATTATCATTATCATTATCATTATCATTATCATTATCATTATCATTATCATTATCATTATCATTATCATTATCATTATCATTATCATTATCATTATCATTATCATTATCATTATCATTATCATTATCATTATCATTATCATTATCATTATCATTATCATTATCATTATCATTATCATTATCATTATCATTATCATTATCATTATCATTATCATTATCATTATCATTATCATTATCATTATCATTATCATTATCATTATCATTATCATTATCATTATCATTATCATTATCATTATCATTATCATTATCATTATCATTATCATTATCATTATCATTATCATTATCATTATCATTATCATTATCATTATCATTATCATTATCATTATCATTATCATTATCATTATCATTATCATTATCATTATCATTATCATTATCATTATCATTATCATTATCATTATCATTATCATTATCATTATCATTATCATTATCATTATCATTATCATTATCATTATCATTATCATTATCATTATCATTATCATTATCATTATCATTATCATTATCATTATCATTATCATTATCATTATCATTATCATTATCATTATCATTATCATTATCATTATCATTATCATTATCATTATCATTATCATTATCATTATCATTATCATTATCATTATCATTATCATTATCATTATCATTATCATTATCATTATCATTATCATTATCATTATCATTATCATTATCATTATCATTATCATTATCATTATCATTATCATTATCATTATCATTATCATTATCATTATCATTATCATTATCATTATCATTATCATTATCATTATCATTATCATTATCATTATCATTATCATTATCATTATCATTATCATTATCATTATCATTATCATTATCATTATCATTATCATTATCATTATCATTATCATTATCATTATCATTATCATTATCATTATCATTATCATTATCATTATCATTATCATTATCATTATCATTATCATTATCATTATCATTATCATTATCATTATCATTATCATTATCATTATCATTATCATTATCATTATCATTATCATTATCATTATCATTATCATTATCATTATCATTATCATTATCATTATCATTATCATTATCATTATCATTATCATTATCATTATCATTATCATTATCATTATCATTATCATTATCATTATCATTATCATTATCATTATCATTATCATTATCATTATCATTATCATTATCATTATCATTATCATTATCATTATCATTATCATTATCATTATCATTATCATTATCATTATCATTATCATTATCATTATCATTATCATTATCATTATCATTATCATTATCATTATCATTATCATTATCATTATCATTATCATTATCATTATCATTATCATTATCATTATCATTATCATTATCATTATCATTATCATTATCATTATCATTATCATTATCATTATCATTATCATTATCATTATCATTATCATTATCATTATCATTATCATTATCATTATCATTATCATTATCATTATCATTATCATTATCATTATCATTATCATTATCATTATCATTATCATTATCATTATCATTATCATTATCATTATCATTATCATTATCATTATCATTATCATTATCATTATCATTATCATTATCATTATCATTATCATTATCATTATCATTATCATTATCATTATCATTATCATTATCATTATCATTATCATTATCATTATCATTATCATTATCATTATCATTATCATTATCATTATCATTATCATTATCATTATCATTATCATTATCATTATCATTATCATTATCATTATCATTATCATTATCATTATCATTATCATTATCATTATCATTATCATTATCATTATCATTATCATTATCATTATCATTATCATTATCATTATCATTATCATTATCATTATCATTATCATTATCATTATCATTATCATTATCATTATCATTATCATTATCATTATCATTATCATTATCATTATCATTATCATTATCATTATCATTATCATTATCATTATCATTATCATTATCATTATCATTATCATTATCATTATCATTATCATTATCATTATCATTATCATTATCATTATCATTATCATTATCATTATCATTATCATTATCATTATCATTATCATTATCATTATCATTATCATTATCATTATCATTATCATTATCATTATCATTATCATTATCATTATCATTATCATTATCATTATCATTATCATTATCATTATCATTATCATTATCATTATCATTATCATTATCATTATCATTATCATTATCATTATCATTATCATTATCATTATCATTATCATTATCATTATCATTATCATTATCATTATCATTATCATTATCATTATCATTATCATTATCATTATCATTATCATTATCATTATCATTATCATTATCATTATCATTATCATTATCATTATCATTATCATTATCATTATCATTATCATTATCATTATCATTATCATTATCATTATCATTATCATTATCATTATCATTATCATTATCATTATCATTATCATTATCATTATCATTATCATTATCATTATCATTATCATTATCATTATCATTATCATTATCATTATCATTATCATTATCATTATCATTATCATTATCATTATCATTATCATTATCATTATCATTATCATTATCATTATCATTATCATTATCATTATCATTATCATTATCATTATCATTATCATTATCATTATCATTATCATTATCATTATCATTATCATTATCATTATCATTATCATTATCATTATCATTATCATTATCATTATCATTATCATTATCATTATCATTATCATTATCATTATCATTATCATTATCATTATCATTATCATTATCATTATCATTATCATTATCATTATCATTATCATTATCATTATCATTATCATTATCATTATCATTATCATTATCATTATCATTATCATTATCATTATCATTATCATTATCATTATCATTATCATTATCATTATCATTATCATTATCATTATCATTATCATTATCATTATCATTATCATTATCATTATCATTATCATTATCATTATCATTATCATTATCATTATCATTATCATTATCATTATCATTATCATTATCATTATCATTATCATTATCATTATCATTATCATTATCATTATCATTATCATTATCATTATCATTATCATTATCATTATCATTATCATTATCATTATCATTATCATTATCATTATCATTATCATTATCATTATCATTATCATTATCATTATCATTATCATTATCATTACCTTATCATTATCATTATCATTATCTTATCATTATCATTATCATTATCATTATCATTATCATTATCATTATCATTATCATTATCATTATCATTATCATTATCATTATCATTATCATTATCATTATCATTATCATTATCATTATCATTATCATTATCATTATCATTATCATTATCATTATCATTATCATTATCATTATCATTATCATTATCATTATCATTATCATTATCATTATCATTATCATTATCATTATCATTATCATTATCATTATCATTATCATTATCATTATCATTATCATTATCATTATCATTATCATTATCATTATCATTATCATTATCATTATCATTATCATTATCATTATCATTATCATTATCATTATCATTATCATTATCATTATCATTATCATTATCATTATCATTATCATTATCATTATCATTATCATTATCATTATCATTATCATTATCATTATCATTATCATTATCATTATCATTATCATTATCATTATCATTATCATTATCATTATCATTATCATTATCATTATCATTATCATTATCATTATCATTATCATTATCATTATCATTATCATTATCATTATCATTATCATTATCATTATCATTATCATTATCATTATCATTATCATTATCATTATCATTATCATTATCATTATCATTATCATTATCATTATCATTATCATTATCATTATCATTATCATTATCATTATCATTATCATTATCATTATCATTATCATTATCATTATCATTATCATTATCATTATCATTATCATTATCATTATCATTATCATTATCATTATCATTATCATTATCATTATCATTATCATTATCATTATCATTATCATTATCATTATCATTATCATTATCATTATCATTATCATTATCATTATCATTATCATTATCATTATCATTATCATTATCATTATCATTATCATTATCATTATCATTATCATTATCATTATCATTATCATTATCATTATCATTATCATTATCATTATCATTATCATTATCATTATCATTATCATTATCATTATCATTATCATTATCATTATCATTATCATTATCATTATCATTATCATTATCATTATCATTATCATTATCATTATCATTATCATTATCATTATCATTATCATTATCATTATCATTATCATTATCATTATCATTATCATTATCATTATCATTATCATTATCATTATCATTATCATTATCATTATCATTATCATTATCATTATCATTATCATTATCATTATCATTATCATTATCATTATCATTATCATTATCATTATCATTATCATTATCATTATCATTATCATTATCATTATCATTATCATTATCATTATCATTATCATTATCATTATCATTATCATTATCATTATCATTATCATTATCATTATCATTATCATTATCATTATCATTATCATTATCATTATCATTATCATTATCATTATCATTATCATTATCATTATCATTATCATTATCATTATCATTATCATTATCATTATCATTATCATTATCATTATCATTATCATTATCATTATCATTATCATTATCATTATCATTATCATTATCATTATCATTATCATTATCATTATCATTATCATTATCATTATCATTATCATTATCATTATCATTATCATTATCATTATCATTATCATTATCATTATCATTATCATTATCATTATCATTATCATTATCATTATCATTATCATTATCATTATCATTATCATTATCATTATCATTATCATTATCATTATCATTATCATTATCATTATCATTATCATTATCATTATCATTATCATTATCATTATCATTATCATTATCATTATCATTATCATTATCATTATCATTATCATTATCATTATCATTATCATTATCATTATCATTATCATTATCATTATCATTATCATTATCATTATCATTATCATTATCATTATCATTATCATTATCATTATCATTATCATTATCATTATCATTATCATTATCATTATCATTATCATTATCATTATCATTATCATTATCATTATCATTATCATTATCATTATCATTATCATTATCATTATCATTATCATTATCATTATCATTATCATTATCATTATCATTATCATTATCATTATCATTATCATTATCATTATCATTATCATTATCATTATCATTATCATTATCATTATCATTATCATTATCATTATCATTATCATTATCATTATCATTATCATTATCATTATCATTATCATTATCATTATCATTATCATTATCATTATCATTATCATTATCATTATCATTATCATTATCATTATCATTATCATTATCATTATCATTATCATTATCATTATCATTATCATTATCATTATCATTATCATTATCATTATCATTATCATTATCATTATCATTATCATTATCATTATCATTATCATTATCATTATCATTATCATTATCATTATCATTATCATTATCATTATCATTATCATTATCATTATCATTATCATTATCATTATCATTATCATTATCATTATCATTATCATTATCATTATCATTATCATTATCATTATCATTATCATTATCATTATCATTATCATTATCATTATCATTATCATTATCATTATCATTATCATTATCATTATCATTATCATTATCATTATCATTATCATTATCATTATCATTATCATTATCATTATCATTATCATTATCATTATCATTATCATTATCATTATCATTATCATTATCATTATCATTATCATTATCATTATCATTATCATTATCATTATCATTATCATTATCATTATCATTATCATTATCATTATCATTATCATTATCATTATCATTATCATTATCATTATCATTATCATTATCATTATCATTATCATTATCATTATCATTATCATTATCATTATCATTATCATTATCATTATCATTATCATTATCATTATCATTATCATTATCATTATCATTATCATTATCATTATCATTATCATTATCATTATCATTATCATTATCATTATCATTATCATTATCATTATCATTATCATTATCATTATCATTATCATTATCATTATCATTATCATTATCATTATCATTATCATTATCATTATCATTATCATTATCATTATCATTATCATTATCATTATCATTATCATTATCATTATCATTATCATTATCATTATCATTATCATTATCATTATCATTATCATTATCATTATCATTATCATTATCATTATCATTATCATTATCATTATCATTATCATTATCATTATCATTATCATTATCATTATCATTATCATTATCATTATCATTATCATTATCATTATCATTATCATTATCATTATCATTATCATTATCATTATCATTATCATTATCATTATCATTATCATTATCATTATCATTATCATTATCATTATCATTATCATTATCATTATCATTATCATTATCATTATCATTATCATTATCATTATCATTATCATTATCATTATCATTATCATTATCATTATCATTATCATTATCATTATCATTATCATTATCATTATCATTATCATTATCATTATCATTATCATTATCATTATCATTATCATTATCATTATCATTATCATTATCATTATCATTATCATTATCATTATCATTATCATTATCATTATCATTATCATTATCATTATCATTATCATTATCATTATCATTATCATTATCATTATCATTATCATTATCATTATCATTATCATTATCATTATCATTATCATTATCATTATCATTATCATTATCATTATCATTATCATTATCATTATCATTATCATTATCATTATCATTATCATTATCATTATCATTATCATTATCATTATCATTATCATTATCATTATCATTATCATTATCATTATCATTATCATTATCATTATCATTATCATTATCATTATCATTATCATTATCATTATCATTATCATTATCATTATCATTATCATTATCATTATCATTATCATTATCATTATCATTATCATTATCATTATCATTATCATTATCATTATCATTATCATTATCATTATCATTATCATTATCATTATCATTATCATTATCATTATCATTATCATTATCATTATCATTATCATTATCATTATCATTATCATTATCATTATCATTATCATTATCATTATCATTATCATTATCATTATCATTATCATTATCATTATCATTATCATTATCATTATCATTATCATTATCATTATCATTATCATTATCATTATCATTATCATTATCATTATCATTATCATTATCATTATCATTATCATTATCATTATCATTATCATTATCATTATCATTATCATTATCATTATCATTATCATTATCATTATCATTATCATTATCATTATCATTATCATTATCATTATCATTATCATTATCATTATCATTATCATTATCATTATCATTATCATTATCATTATCATTATCATTATCATTATCATTATCATTATCATTATCATTATCATTATCATTATCATTATCATTATCATTATCATTATCATTATCATTATCATTATCATTATCATTATCATTATCATTATCATTATCATTATCATTATCATTATCATTATCATTATCATTATCATTATCATTATCATTATCATTATCATTATCATTATCATTATCATTATCATTATCATTATCATTATCATTATCATTATCATTATCATTATCATTATCATTATCATTATCATTATCATTATCATTATCATTATCATTATCATTATCATTATCATTATCATTATCATTATCATTATCATTATCATTATCATTATCATTATCATTATCATTATCATTATCATTATCATTATCATTATCATTATCATTATCATTATCATTATCATTATCATTATCATTATCATTATCATTATCATTATCATTATCATTATCATTATCATTATCATTATCATTATCATTATCATTATCATTATCATTATCATTATCATTATCATTATCATTATCATTATCATTATCATTATCATTATCATTATCATTATCATTATCATTATCATTATCATTATCATTATCATTATCATTATCATTATCATTATCATTATCATTATCATTATCATTATCATTATCATTATCATTATCATTATCATTATCATTATCATTATCATTATCATTATCATTATCATTATCATTATCATTATCATTATCATTATCATTATCATTATCATTATCATTATCATTATCATTATCATTATCATTATCATTATCATTATCATTATCATTATCATTATCATTATCATTATCATTATCATTATCATTATCATTATCATTATCATTATCATTATCATTATCATTATCATTATCATTATCATTATCATTATCATTATCATTATCATTATCATTATCATTATCATTATCATTATCATTATCATTATCATTATCATTATCATTATCATTATCATTATCATTATCATTATCATTATCATTATCATTATCATTATCATTATCATTATCATTATCATTATCATTATCATTATCATTATCATTATCATTATCATTATCATTATCATTATCATTATCATTATCATTATCATTATCATTATCATTATCATTATCATTATCATTATCATTATCATTATCATTATCATTATCATTATCATTATCATTATCATTATCATTATCATTATCATTATCATTATCATTATCATTATCATTATCATTATCATTATCATTATCATTATCATTATCATTATCATTATCATTATCATTATCATTATCATTATCATTATCATTATCATTATCATTATCATTATCATTATCATTATCATTATCATTATCATTATCATTATCATTATCATTATCATTATCATTATCATTATCATTATCATTATCATTATCATTATCATTATCATTATCATTATCATTATCATTATCATTATCATTATCATTATCATTATCATTATCATTATCATTATCATTATCATTATCATTATCATTATCATTATCATTATCATTATCATTATCATTATCATTATCATTATCATTATCATTATCATTATCATTATCATTATCATTATCATTATCATTATCATTATCATTATCATTATCATTATCATTATCATTATCATTATCATTATCATTATCATTATCATTATCATTATCATTATCATTATCATTATCATTATCATTATCATTATCATTATCATTATCATTATCATTATCATTATCATTATCATTATCATTATCATTATCATTATCATTATCATTATCATTATCATTATCATTATCATTATCATTATCATTATCATTATCATTATCATTATCATTATCATTATCATTATCATTATCATTATCATTATCATTATCATTATCATTATCATTATCATTATCATTATCATTATCATTATCATTATCATTATCATTATCATTATCATTATCATTATCATTATCATTATCATTATCATTATCATTATCATTATCATTATCATTATCATTATCATTATCATTATCATTATCATTATCATTATCATTATCATTATCATTATCATTATCATTATCATTATCATTATCATTATCATTATCATTATCATTATCATTATCATTATCATTATCATTATCATTATCATTATCATTATCATTATCATTATCATTATCATTATCATTATCATTATCATTATCATTATCATTATCATTATCATTATCATTATCATTATCATTATCATTATCATTATCATTATCATTATCATTATCATTATCATTATCATTATCATTATCATTATCATTATCATTATCATTATCATTATCATTATCATTATCATTATCATTATCATTATCATTATCATTATCATTATCATTATCATTATCATTATCATTATCATTATCATTATCATTATCATTATCATTATCATTATCATTATCATTATCATTATCATTATCATTATCATTATCATTATCATTATCATTATCATTATCATTATCATTATCATTATCATTATCATTATCATTATCATTATCATTATCATTATCATTATCATTATCATTATCATTATCATTATCATTATCATTATCATTATCATTATCATTATCATTATCATTATCATTATCATTATCATTATCATTATCATTATCATTATCATTATCATTATCATTATCATTATCATTATCATTATCATTATCATTATCATTATCATTATCATTATCATTATCATTATCATTATCATTATCATTATCATTATCATTATCATTATCATTATCATTATCATTATCATTATCATTATCATTATCATTATCATTATCATTATCATTATCATTATCATTATCATTATCATTATCATTATCATTATCATTATCATTATCATTATCATTATCATTATCATTATCATTATCATTATCATTATCATTATCATTATCATTATCATTATCATTATCATTATCATTATCATTATCATTATCATTATCATTATCATTATCATTATCATTATCATTATCATTATCATTATCATTATCATTATCATTATCATTATCATTATCATTATCATTATCATTATCATTATCATTATCATTATCATTATCATTATCATTATCATTATCATTATCATTATCATTATCATTATCATTATCATTATCATTATCATTATCATTATCATTATCATTATCATTATCATTATCATTATCATTATCATTATCATTATCATTATCATTATCATTATCATTATCATTATCATTATCATTATCATTATCATTATCATTATCATTATCATTATCATTATCATTATCATTATCATTATCATTATCATTATCATTATCATTATCATTATCATTATCATTATCATTATCATTATCATTATCATTATCATTATCATTATCATTATCATTATCATTATCATTATCATTATCATTATCATTATCATTATCATTATCATTATCATTATCATTATCATTATCATTATCATTATCATTATCATTATCATTATCATTATCATTATCATTATCATTATCATTATCATTATCATTATCATTATCATTATCATTATCATTATCATTATCATTATCATTATCATTATCATTATCATTATCATTATCATTATCATTATCATTATCATTATCATTATCATTATCATTATCATTATCATTATCATTATCATTATCATTATCATTATCATTATCATTATCATTATCATTATCATTATCATTATCATTATCATTATCATTATCATTATCATTATCATTATCATTATCATTATCATTATCATTATCATTATCATTATCATTATCATTATCATTATCATTATCATTATCATTATCATTATCATTATCATTATCATTATCATTATCATTATCATTATCATTATCATTATCATTATCATTATCATTATCATTATCATTATCATTATCATTATCATTATCATTATCATTATCATTATCATTATCATTATCATTATCATTATCATTATCATTATCATTATCATTATCATTATCATTATCATTATCATTATCATTATCATTATCATTATCATTATCATTATCATTATCATTATCATTATCATTATCATTATCATTATCATTATCATTATCATTATCATTATCATTATCATTATCATTATCATTATCATTATCATTATCATTATCATTATCATTATCATTATCATTATCATTATCATTATCATTATCATTATCATTATCATTATCATTATCATTATCATTATCATTATCATTATCATTATCATTATCATTATCATTATCATTATCATTATCATTATCATTATCATTATCATTATCATTATCATTATCATTATCATTATCATTATCATTATCATTATCATTATCATTATCATTATCATTATCATTATCATTATCATTATCATTATCATTATCATTATCATTATCATTATCATTATCATTATCATTATCATTATCATTATCATTATCATTATCATTATCATTATCATTATCATTATCATTATCATTATCATTATCATTATCATTATCATTATCATTATCATTATCATTATCATTATCATTATCATTATCATTATCATTATCATTATCATTATCATTATCATTATCATTATCATTATCATTATCATTATCATTATCATTATCATTATCATTATCATTATCATTATCATTATCATTATCATTATCATTATCATTATCATTATCATTATCATTATCATTATCATTATCATTATCATTATCATTATCATTATCATTATCATTATCATTATCATTATCATTATCATTATCATTATCATTATCATTATCATTATCATTATCATTATCATTATCATTATCATTATCATTATCATTATCATTATCATTATCATTATCATTATCATTATCATTATCATTATCATTATCATTATCATTATCATTATCATTATCATTATCATTATCATTATCATTATCATTATCATTATCATTATCATTATCATTATCATTATCATTATCATTATCATTATCATTATCATTATCATTATCATTATCATTATCATTATCATTATCATTATCATTATCATTATCATTATCATTATCATTATCATTATCATTATCATTATCATTATCATTATCATTATCATTATCATTATCATTATCATTATCATTATCATTATCATTATCATTATCATTATCATTATCATTATCATTATCATTATCATTATCATTATCATTATCATTATCATTATCATTATCATTATCATTATCATTATCATTATCATTATCATTATCATTATCATTATCATTATCATTATCATTATCATTATCATTATCATTATCATTATCATTATCATTATCATTATCATTATCATTATCATTATCATTATCATTATCATTATCATTATCATTATCATTATCATTATCATTATCATTATCATTATCATTATCATTATCATTATCATTATCATTATCATTATCATTATCATTATCATTATCATTATCATTATCATTATCATTATCATTATCATTATCATTATCATTATCATTATCATTATCATTATCATTATCATTATCATTATCATTATCATTATCATTATCATTATCATTATCATTATCATTATCATTATCATTATCATTATCATTATCATTATCATTATCATTATCATTATCATTATCATTATCATTATCATTATCATTATCATTATCATTATCATTATCATTATCATTATCATTATCATTATCATTATCATTATCATTATCATTATCATTATCATTATCATTATCATTATCATTATCATTATCATTATCATTATCATTATCATTATCATTATCATTATCATTATCATTATCATTATCATTATCATTATCATTATCATTATCATTATCATTATCATTATCATTATCATTATCATTATCATTATCATTATCATTATCATTATCATTATCATTATCATTATCATTATCATTATCATTATCATTATCATTATCATTATCATTATCATTATCATTATCATTATCATTATCATTATCATTATCATTATCATTATCATTATCATTATCATTATCATTATCATTATCATTATCATTATCATTATCATTATCATTATCATTATCATTATCATTATCATTATCATTATCATTATCATTATCATTATCATTATCATTATCATTATCATTATCATTATCATTATCATTATCATTATCATTATCATTATCATTATCATTATCATTATCATTATCATTATCATTATCATTATCATTATCATTATCATTATCATTATCATTATCATTATCATTATCATTATCATTATCATTATCATTATGATTATCATTATCATTATCATTATCATTATCATTATCATTATCATTATCATTATCATTATCATTATCATTATCATTATCATTATCATTATCATTATCATTATCATTATCATTATCATTATCATTATCATTATCATTATCATTATCATTATCATTATCATTATCATTATCATTATCATTATCATTATCATTATCATTATCATTATCATTATCATTATCATTATCATTATCATTATCATTATCATTATCATTATCATTATCATTATCATTATCATTATCATTATCATTATCATTATCATTATCATTATCATTATCATTATCATTATCATTATCATTATCATTATCATTATCATTATCATTATCATTATCATTATCATTATCATTATCATTATCATTATCATTATCATTATCATTATCATTATCATTATCATTATCATTATCATTATCATTATCATTATCATTATCATTATCATTATCATTATCATTATCATTATCATTATCATTATCATTATCATTATCATTATCATTATCATTATCATTATCATTATCATTATCATTATCATTATCATTATCATTATCATTATCATTATCATTATCATTATCATTATCATTATCATTATCATTATCATTATCATTATCATTATCATTATCATTATCATTATCATTATCATTATCATTATCATTATCATTATCATTATCATTATCATTATCATTATCATTATCATTATCATTATCATTATCATTATCATTATCATTATCATTATCATTATCATTATCATTATCATTATCATTATCATTATCATTATCATTATCATTATCATTATCATTATCATTATCATTATCATTATCATTATCATTATCATTATCATTATCATTATCATTATCATTATCATTATCATTATCATTATCATTATCATTATCATTATCATTATCATTATCATTATCATTATCATTATCATTATCATTATCATTATCATTATCATTATCATTATCATTATCATTATCATTATCATTATCATTATCATTATCATTATCATTATCATTATCATTATCATTATCATTATCATTATCATTATCATTATCATTATCATTATCATTATCATTATCATTATCATTATCATTATCATTATCATTATCATTATCATTATCATTATCATTATCATTATCATTATCATTATCATTATCATTATCATTATCATTATCATTATCATTATCATTATCATTATCATTATCATTATCATTATCATTATCATTATCATTATCATTATCATTATCATTATCATTATCATTATCATTATCATTATCATTATCATTATCATTATCATTATCATTATCATTATCATTATCATTATCATTATCATTATCATTATCATTATCATTATCATTATCATTATCATTATCATTATCATTATCATTATCATTATCATTATCATTATCATTATCATTATCATTATCATTATCATTATCATTATCATTATCATTATCATTATCATTATCATTATCATTATCATTATCATTATCATTATCATTATCATTATCATTATCATTATCATTATCATTATCATTATCATTATCATTATCATTATCATTATCATTATCATTATCATTATCATTATCATTATCATTATCATTATCATTATCATTATCATTATCATTATCATTATCATTATCATTATCATTATCATTATCATTATCATTATCATTATCATTATCATTATCATTATCATTATCATTATCATTATCATTATCATTATCATTATCATTATCATTATCATTATCATTATCATTATCATTATCATTATCATTATCATTATCATTATCATTATCATTATCATTATCATTATCATTATCATTATCATTATCATTATCATTATCATTATCATTATCATTATCATTATCATTATCATTATCATTATCATTATCATTATCATTATCATTATCATTATCATTATCATTATCATTATCATTATCATTATCATTATCATTATCATTATCATTATCATTATCATTATCATTATCATTATCATTATCATTATCATTATCATTATCATTATCATTATCATTATCATTATCATTATCATTATCATTATCATTATCATTATCATTATCATTATCATTATCATTATCATTATCATTATCATTATCATTATCATTATCATTATCATTATCATTATCATTATCATTATCATTATCATTATCATTATCATTATCATTATCATTATCATTATCATTATCATTATCATTATCATTATCATTATCATTATCATTATCATTATCATTATCATTATCATTATCATTATCATTATCATTATCATTATCATTATCATTATCATTATCATTATCATTATCATTATCATTATCATTATCATTATCATTATCATTATCATTATCATTATCATTATCATTATCATTATCATTATCATTATCATTATCATTATCATTATCATTATCATTATCATTATCATTATCATTATCATTATCATTATCATTATCATTATCATTATCATTATCATTATCATTATCATTATCATTATCATTATCATTATCATTATCATTATCATTATCATTATCATTATCATTATCATTATCATTATCATTATCATTATCATTATCATTATCATTATCATTATCATTATCATTATCATTATCATTATCATTATCATTATCATTATCATTATCATTATCATTATCATTATCATTATCATTATCATTATCATTATCATTATCATTATCATTATCATTATCATTATCATTATCATTATCATTATCATTATCATTATCATTATCATTATCATTATCATTATCATTATCATTATCATTATCATTATCATTATCATTATCATTATCATTATCATTATCATTATCATTATCATTATCATTATCATTATCATTATCATTATCATTATCATTATCATTATCATTATCATTATCATTATCATTATCATTATCATTATCATTATCATTATCATTATCATTATCATTATCATTATCATTATCATTATCATTATCATTATCATTATCATTATCATTATCATTATCATTATCATTATCATTATCATTATCATTATCATTATCATTATCATTATCATTATCATTATCATTATCATTATCATTATCATTATCATTATCATTATCATTATCATTATCATTATCATTATCATTATCATTATCATTATCATTATCATTATCATTATCATTATCATTATCATTATCATTATCATTATCATTATCATTATCATTATCATTATCATTATCATTATCATTATCATTATCATTATCATTATCATTATCATTATCATTATCATTATCATTATCATTATCATTATCATTATCATTATCATTATCATTATCATTATCATTATCATTATCATTATCATTATCATTATCATTATCATTATCATTATCATTATCATTATCATTATCATTATCATTATCATTATCATTATCATTATCATTATC
>OU696698.1:46667994-46849994 GCA_916050605.2 Platycheirus albimanus | reverse complement strand
AATAACAATAACAATAACAATAACAATAACAATAACAATAACAATAACAATAACAATAACAATAACAATAACAATAACAATAACAATAACAATAACAATAACAATAACAATAACAATAACAATAACAATAACAATAACAATAACAATAACAATAACAATAACAATAACAATAACAATAACAATAACAATAACAATAACAATAACAATAACAATAACAATAACAATAACAATAACAATAACAATAACAATAACAATAACAATAACAATAACAATAACAATAACAATAACAATAACAATAACAATAACAATAACAATAACAATAACAATAACAATAACAATAACAATAACAATAACAATAACAATAACAATAACAATAACAATAACAATAACAATAACAATAACAATAACAATAACAATAACAATAACAATAACAATAACAATAACAATAACAATAACAATAACAATAACAATAACAATAACAATAACAATAACAATAACAATAACAATAACAATAACAATAACAATAACAATAACAATAACAATAACAATAACAATAACAATAACAATAACAATAACAATAACAATAACAATAACAATAACAATAACAATAACAATAACAATAACAATAACAATAACAATAACAATAACAATAACAATAACAATAACAATAACAATAACAATAACAATAACAATAACAATAACAATAACAATAACAATAACAATAACAATAACAATAACAATAACAATAACAATAACAATAATAATAATAATAATAATACTAAGAACAAAAAAAAATGTTATAACTTACCAAACAAAGTAATTACCACCCTATGTTCGATACAAATATCGACAGATTTAAACAAAAATTAAATGTACATACATACATACATACCTACCATAAAGGGAGCAATCGTAAAAGAATTAGCCACTCAACAAATATTTTTTACATTGCATAGAAAATTGCAAATTCGATGACCTCGACAGAGGCCAATTACCCCGTGAAGATGGTTGTACATAAAGGACCGCTAGCTTGTGGTGCGACTTCCATCCAGCTATAAATTTGTACACATAACAGCTGGACCACTAGCTAGTGGGGCGATTGTCCAGCTAATCATTGCTGATATGTAAATGATGGATGCACCGCTAGCGGGTGGTGTGATCTTCCAGCTACTTACATATGTGTTAGCCACTGCCACCGGCGAAGATTGGCACCTGTTGTTCGAGATAGGCAGTCAGTTGGAAATTTTGATAGAGTGCGGTCGGGCGATAAGAAATCGACTACGACAAATCATCGGGTGCATTTTTTTTGGTGTATGAGGCGGTTAAGATAATTGTAAAGTTCTAGTAAAACCGCATAGTTTTTTTTTGACTTTATTCTTTTTTTTATTACTAACTGCGAATTTATATAATAATTCAAAAGCAAGCTATACAAAAAAAAAGTGATTTGGTTTTAAGTGCGAACCAAAGAGTAAAGAGTGAAAAAAACGTAAATGGTACAAGAATAAAGTGTACCTACTCTACCCGCCCCTCCTTCTGCCCTATCTATATCGTGGTAAAATTAAATTTAGCTACTTACCCACCTGTGAATAAAGAAATAAAAAAAAAATTAATTAAAAGACTCAACGAGAGCAACATACTTACCAGATATTACCCACCTGAAAAAAAAAGACAAAAAAAAAAATAAAGACAACGAGATTATAATACTTACCCTTACCTACCTGAGAACACCTACCGAAAAATAAAACATTAAAATCTACAAATCTGGAGATCATTGGATGCGGATCATCATCAGAAGCGGATAACCCAGTGTAATAGTGTATTCCTATCCCATAAACCCTTCACCTACCCCGCTGACCTTCAAATTATATACCTACCATTTTTGCCCCTACCCAACTACCCTCTGTACCTGGAATTTTCAGTGTGTGCCCTTCTTCCTTTGTTGCCCTTCTACCTCCCACATATCTACCCCTTGTTTTTTTTTTGTTTCCTGGTGTTAATTGTGTCGCGTTTTATGTTATTTTTCTTATTTTATTAATATTAGTTATTATTTTTTTTTAATAAATTTTCTTTAACAAGTGGCGTACCAAGAAAAAGGAAAATTTTTGAAATAAATAAAGTATCAAAAAAAAGTGAAGTAATCAAAAAAAAAGAAAAAGAATTAGATTATATGTGTCATATTAGTGGAATCTTGAGCACCCATCCCACCCCCTAACCAAAACAAAGTAACAAAAAAAAAAAATTTACCCCAAACAAAACAATAAAATAATTCATTTCAGTGTGTTCTGGATTTTACCAAGGCGGTGCACCACCTTGGTTTGGTTTGGACCACCCTGTAAGTTGGAAAAAAAAGTTATATACATATATTTATTTTTTTACCTGATATAATAACCTTCCTGTTCATATTTATGGTAATCACAGTACCTATTATATACCAGCTTTTTTTTATATTTGCTTGGGGGGAGTGATTAGTTTCTTAAGGAGTTTCCCTAGTTCCATAGTCCCATATGGTCTCAAGTATTTTTATTTATTGAATTAATATATTTTTTTTTTTGATTACATTCAGGGTCAATACATGATTGCCACATTTTTTTTAGTTGTAGAAATAAATTGTTTACATTTTGTTATGAAATTTCTTCTAATTATAATCATAATAAAAATAAACATATTAATAATAATGATATGATTAGAGTATGAGATTGATAAATATATAATTTTATTTCTTTAATAAATTTTTTTTTTGATGTACCTATATTAAAGAATCAATTTCAACTTTGTTATAAATTAAGTTATAATTTTTTTTAATAAATTGTTCTACTCATTTGAATTTGAATAGTTTTCTTTTTTTGTGAAAATTTGAATTCATTTTTGTTCCGGTATAATATGGATTGATTTTTTTTTAGACTTTGCCATGGGAAGTTTTTTTCTTTTTTTTATATTTTTTATTTTTATAGATTTTGTTTTCTATAATATGGTGGCCTAAACCTACCAGGTCAAAGGTGGAAGTGACGCAGCGACGATGACGATTGGGTAAGCGAGTTAGATAATCAATTTTGGGGCTGCTGCATACAAAACTGAGGAGGCAGTGGCCATGGTGGTATCCTAGGATACATGGGTGGGTCATTCCTCTGGAGGGTCATCAACACCTAGGACCCTCCCCTCTCCCCAAATAGATCGATTTTTCCCGGTTTTGGACGACTGACGGCTTCACAACATATATGTGAACCAAACATTTAATTTCGTATTTTTTTTTATTTTATTATTGGCATGATACGTAACTGCGTTGAGGGCTAGGGTAGCAAGAACCCCCCCTTCCAACGAGCTAGGATGTGCAGCTGCTAGCATGCCTCGTTACCCAAATCCTGGACACCCTCTCCTTCCTGATACACATACACATACACATACACATACACATACACATACACATACACATACACATACACATACACATACACATACACATACACATACACATACACATACACATACACATACACATACACATACACATACACATACACATACACATACACATACACATACACATACACATACACATACACATACACATACACATACACATACACATACACATACACATACACATACACATACACATACACATACACATACACATACACATACACATACACATACACATACACATACACATACACATACACATACACATACACATACACATACACATACACATACACATACACATACACATACACATACACATACACATACACATACACATACACATACACATACACATACACATACACATACACATACACATACACATACACATACACATACACATACACATACACATACACATACACATACACATACACATACACATACACATACACATACACATACACATACACATACACATACACATACACATACACATACACATACACATACACATACACATACACATACACATACACATACACATACACATACACATACACATACACATACACATACACATACACATACACATACACATACACATACACATACACATACACATACACATACACATACACATACACATACACATACACATACACATACACATACACATACACATACACATACACATACACATACACATACACATACACATACACATACACATACACATACACATACACATACACATACACATACACATACACATACACATACACATACACATACACATACACATACACATACACATACACATACACATACACATACACATACACATACACATACACATACACATACACATACACATACACATACACATACACATACACATACACATACACATACACATACACATACACATACACATACACATACACATACACATACACATACACATACACATACACATACACATACACATACACATACACATACACATACACATACACATACACATACACATACACATACACATACACATACACATACACATACACATACACATACACATACACATACACATACACATACACATACACATACACATACACATACACATACACATACACATACACATACACATACACATACACATACACATACACATACACATACACATACACATACACATACACATACACATACACATACACATACACATACACATACACATACACATACACATACACATACACATACACATACACATACACATACACATACACATACACATACACATACACATACACATACACATACACATACACATACACATACACATACACATACACATACACATACACATACACATACACATACACATACACATACACATACACATACACATACACATACACATACACATACACATACACATACACATACACATACACATACACATACACATACACATACACATACACATACACATACACATACACATACACATACACATACACATACACATACACATACACATACACATACACATACACATACACATACACATACACATACACATACACATACACATACACATACACATACACATACACATACACATACACATACACATACACATACACATACACATACACATACACATACACATACACATACACATACACATACACATACACATACACATACACATACACATACACATACACATACACATACACATACACATACACATACACATACACATACACATACACATACACATACACATACACATACACATACACATACACATACACATACACATACACATACACATACACATACACATACACATACACATACACATACACATACACATACACATACACATACACATACACATACACATACACATACACATACACATACACATACACATACACATACACATACACATACACATACACATACACATACACATACACATACACATACACATACACATACACATACACATACACATACACATACACATACACATACACATACACATACACATACACATACACATACACATACACATACACATACACATACACATACACATACACATTTTTTTATATACATACATCTTTATACACATATACAATACATACATATATTCTTATACTGCCCGGACCAGCCTCATGTCCCTGTAGGCATGGTGATGTAACGGTGGTAAGGGTTGGGGAGGGATACTGACACCGGTTCGTTACAAACGGTTCAGGTTCTGGTTTGTCTGCGGGCGGGTTGAGTGAAAACCAGGTTTCCTCGGCTTTAATACGCTGCTCCCGTACTTTTTCCAAACAGGAGGCGGCCGGCGGTGGCGGTGGAATGGGTCGGGCGGCTTCCAAATCGTGGTGTAAAGTCACTCGGCTTACTCGTCGCTGCGTCTCTATGCTCAATACTGCTGGTTCCTCTTCTCTTGCTGGCGGCTTCATTTTCTGCGGCTTAGTAGGTTGCCGGAGCCATAGTTCGGTCCCTGTTTTTGTGGGCCTCGTTCCCTTGGTAGGTACCTTCGGTGCCGAAGGACGGGCTACCCGTTCAGGTGCAGATAGCCGATGGAACCTAGGACTAGTCGACCGGTTCTCCTGTGGCTTCTGCCTCGGGCTCCGACGCACGCCCATGATCTTCCTCTTTTTCGGTATATCGCTTTTGGTGTCCATAGCCTTGTCGTAGGGAAGCGGGAGTGGTAGCAAATAGTTGACTGGTCTAGGAACGGATTCGGTTGGGTGTCCAATTTTGCAGACGGTTGATACATGAATGTCTGGCCGGTTATAAATTACATTTATCTCACCTCTCTGACTGGGAATTGCTAGCTTCAATAAGCACTGCTGACTACTGTCCTGGTTGACGGCTGACGGCTGACTGAATTTATTTTTTGTAGTTGATAGCGATTTGGTACGACTGGTGGTGGAAGGACTGCTTTCGTTGACGGCTGTTTTCTGACTGATTGATTTATTTTTCTTGCGAGCCCTTTTTCTTTTCTTTTGATGGTGTTGTTTGGTGGTCGAAGGGGTTATAACAAGCGCAGCTGGTTGGTTCCCCTCGTTCAGGTTGTCCTTGGTTTGATCTGAATAGAACCCTTTTAAATCTCGCACATGCCGCTATCGCTCCTTTAGGCTTAAGGACCACAATGACGGGGGAAATGAATTTAACGACCTCGTAGGGGCCGTCGTAACGGGGAGCCAGTTTTTCAGCAAAATAATTTACTCCGGAAGACAAGACGTGAGACCTTTTGTACACCTGCTCTCCTATGCTGGGACGCCAAGCTCGGCGGCGTAAATTGTAATATTAAACTTGGGTCTAGCTTGCTTTCTGGAGATGCACTCGAGCCAGTTCAAACAAAGCTTGCATGCGTTCCTTGCGGGTGTTTATATCTTCGGGGGAGGTGTGTGACGGTAAAAGGGAGTTGAACTCATTCGGCGTTCGAAGTTCTCGACCGAAGTTTAGCATGGCGGGTGAAAAACCAGTGGACTCGTGACGGCTGGAGTTTAAAGCGAAAGTCATCTCCAGGATGTGCTCGTCCCAATTTCGTTGGTTACTCTGGACGTATTGAGCGATCATAGTCCTTAGTCCACGGTTTACCCTCTCGGTAGGTTTTTCTGAGGTGTGTACGGAGCGGTGAGCCGATGCTGGACGCCTCAGTCTTCCAAAAATTCTTTGAATTGGTGGCTAGTAAACTGGGCTCCGTTATCGGATATAAAACGGCGAGGAAAACCAAATCGGGTGAAAATTCTCTCTCTTACGGCTTGGATTAAACTTGCGGTAGTGGCAGCTCTGAGGGGCATGGCTTCCACCCATTTGGTAAACTGGTCGGTCATTACCAACATGACGGTTTGTCCTTTCATGGAACGGGGTAAGGGACCGACGAAGTCAGCACACACGTTTTCCCATGGTTCCTTTACGGGAGTGGAATGCATGAGGCCGCTGGGTTGTTGCTGAGACGTCTTATAACGGTTGCACACGTCACATTTCCGAACGTATTTACTTACGTCGCGAAACATGCCTGGCCAATAATAGCGTTTGGCGATGCGGGCCGTAGTTTTGGTTACCCCTAAATGTCCGGCGGTTACGGCAACGTGGTTCTCCTGTAAGATTCGGTTTCGGTCGGCTACGGGGACACATAGTTTCCAATCGTACGGTTGAGAGGTTGCTAGTGGTTCGGTCGGTGTGAACTTTCTGTACAGCTGGTTCTCCACGATGTTATAATCGGGGTATTTGTTCGGATCTTGTATAATCTGGTCGATCTTTTTCTGCAACTAGTCCGGTCTTGCATCCCAAGATGCTGCTAGCATGTCGGTTTCGTTTATCGGTAAAGGATCTCGGGACAAGGCGTCAACGACCACATTCATCACCCCTTTGCGTTATAGGATGGTGAAATCATACTGTTGCAATTCTAATGCCCAGCGGGCTAATCGGCCGGAAGGATTTTCTAAAGAATGCAACCACTTGAGCGAATGATGATCCGTAACTACATTTAAATGGTAGCCCTCGAGGTAGGGTCGCATCTTCCGTATGCCCCACAAAATTGGCAAGCATTGCTTCTCGGTGGCGGCGTACTTTTGCTCAAGCTCGGTTAATGTACGGCTGTCGTAGGCTATTACTTTTTCATTTCCCTCTTCCGTTTATGTGATTACGATCCCCAGCCCAAAATAACTGGCATCGGTCTCTAGCGTAAACGGTATATTGAAGTTTGGGCAGGTCAATACCGGTGCCTCGGTGAGCTTTTCCTTGAGTTGGTCGAACGCCGTTTGATGAACCTAAGTCCATTCCCACCTCACGTTCTTCTTGAGCAAACCGGTCAGCGGTGAAGCGACTGTCGAAAAATCCTTAATGAAACGCCTATACCATGAGCATATCCCCAATATTCGGCGTAGCTCTCGGATGTTTGAGGGTGCTTTTAGCTCCTTAACCCGCGGAAACCTTATCGGGGTCGGTATGAATTCTCTCTCTGCTCACTACGTGCCCAAGGTATTTGAGATTCTCTCGGCAGAAATTGCATTTGTCTACGTTAATTTTTAAATTGGCTGAACGAAGCCTTTGGAAAACCTCGGTCAAATGCTGGATGTGTTCGGAAAAAGTTGGGCTGATAATAATGATGTCATCCAAGTAGACAAACACGTGGTCAAGCATGTCTGGTCCAAAAATAGCATCCATATCCCTTTGAAAAGTGGCTCCTGCCGAGTGGAGGCCGCACGGCATGACGTTCCACTCAAACAGGCCCCTGCCGGGAACGGTGAAGACAGTATAGGGACGGCTTTGTGGCTCCAATGCAATCTGCCAGTATCCTTGCTTCATGTCAATGGTACTCATGAACTTGGCTCCTCGAAGTTTGTCTAATATCGATACTATTTACGGCAGAGGGTACGCGTCTTTAATCAATAATTCGTTTAGCTGCCGGAAGTCTACGCACACCCACCATGATCCGCCTTTTTTCCTTACTAGGACTATCGGCGAACTATACGGGCTTTTGGATGGACGTATTTTGCCGGTTTGTAGCAATTCATCCACTTCCTCGTCAATGATTTTTTGCATTGCCGGATTTCGGGGGTAATAGCGTTGTTTAAACGGCTCGGTTTTAATATGAATTCGGTGCGGGGGAACATTCGCTAATTCCTTTATCTCGTCGAATTTAGGAAGCTCCAAATTTAATAGTTCGTCTAGCTTTTCTTGCTGGTGGACTGGAAGATGTGAAGTGGCCAGACATGTAGCGCTACCAGAAGGGTCTGTCGACGGCTTCCTACCGAGCACAGTTTTTCCTCCCATGGTTATCCATCCCGATTAATGCATCTTCTGTCAGCGACGGGAGATAAGTCACCTCGCTTGTCAATGCGGTTTCTCCGAGGAAGAACGTGACGGTGTAGTGTTCGGTAGTTATGACGGGGGCCCGTTGGCTAAATGAATGGCTTTCTGAAACTCTCGCATAGGTAACGTCAGTTCCCGGAATATTTGCCTCAATGAAAATCCTATGAAAGTTTTCGTAGACCCAGTGTCTACTAGTGCGTAAAAATCCTGGTCCTCCAATCTGATGGGTACAAAACAGCGGGGGTCGTTTGCAGGAGGTGTGTTTACAACGGCTACAGGATGCTGGTGGCACGAACAATCTTTTGTTAGCCTCCCGTCCTCCCCGCAAAACGGACAAAACAAACGGAACGGTCGGCGACACGTTTTCTTGCGGTGACCCCTATCTTTACAATTCCAACAGTGCGTGTTGCGGTCGTACGCCACGTTGGATGGCGGAACTCGGGGTGTCGGAGGAGTGTGACTGGTCGGTGGCGGGCGGGCGTTACGATCGTCGTTCTTAATTGCTTCAAATTCCTCGGCCAAATGGGCCAACTCATCTAGCGTCTCAAAATCCTTACGGCGGATGTAATACCGGTACTCAGGCCTCATGTTATCGAAAATCCGATCGATATTCTCAGCTGCTGACATTCGCGGGTGTTGATGCAACAAGTATTGGATGGCGAGAATATAATCCTTGGCCTTTTCTCCTGGCCCTTGTCGTTTGCGTAGGATTTCTTCTTCTAAACGGTGCAAGTATCGGGCAGGTAAGAAGTGTCCTATAAAAGCTATTCGGAAATCTGCCCACGAGAAGAAACTATCCCTTTTTATGCGCAGCCATTCCAGTGCACTACCCCGGAATATTTCAGGCAACGTTCGCAGTACATCGTTAAGCGGAATATTGTAGCATCTTGTTAACTCAGTTAGCCTTTCCAGGAATTCCAAGGGGTTTCCGGAAGAGTCAAAACGGAGTCCCCACTTGCGGACGGTATCCATAACTTCAGCTTCGTAGCTGAGAGTCCGTCGGCTTGAAGGAGGCGGGTGCTGGATATTTTGTATCTCGGGCGGCGTATTCCGAGATCGGTTCGGGCTGTGGGTTCGGCGCTGGTTTAACTGGTATAGGTCCTTGTGCGTCGATGGCGGGGCAACTGGTGGTGGTCTAGGCGGTTGTCGAATCGGTGGCACGTTGAAGCTGGTTTCTTCGTACAGAGGGGAGGCGGTTTCCGGACTGGACTTATTTGCCTCGAGTTCGGGATGGTGTTCAATGTCGGTGGTGCGGTGGGTTTTCTAGTAAAGTTAGGTTCCGTGGGTGAATCTTCTTCCAACCTTTGCTCCACTATTTCTTCCCATTTCTCGCAAAGGTTTTGAGTCGAGCCATGAGCTCGGACCTTTTTGAGATGTACGCTCAAACGCTGGCGTAAATCTTTCACCCTCCCATCTGTGTCCAGGTGAAGATGCTCTAGTGTCTCGACTAATTCAGCTTTCTTCATGTAATGGACAAATCCCAGATTCTTGAGAATGTTCTGGTCGTTCATGTGGGTTCCTAATCGGTTCTCCTCTAAATCGTTCCCTGGTCGGTTCTGGTTCTCCTCTTCATCGGACATGTTGCGGCGGTCGGATGAAAATATATAATTCATATATAATTCATATATAGACATAAACTGGTGGCCTATTGCCGGTTTAGCGATTCTCTTCGATGGACAACGGAGAGAAAAGCTGACATAAACGGTTGAGCAGAGCTCGGCCTGTAATTCCTCCTTACTTAAATGAAGGGACTACGGCATAAACAGTTGAGTATAAACTCGGTCTACAGTATTGCTTAAAGAAGCAATAGCTGCGACATAAACGGGTCTGTGGTGTGTACTCTGTAAAGTAAACAATCCACGACATGAATTGGTGGCCTATGACCGGTCTAGCGATTCTCTACGACCAACAGCGGAGAGAAAAGCCGACATAAACGGTGAGCAGGGCTCTTTCGCGGTATAAATACCAAAAATTAATTTAAAGCTGCTGACTGGTATTGCCATACAGTATGCCTTAAAGCGAGAGACGAGTTCCTTGGTGCGTTTGATTAGCAACGAAACCACTGGCGGAGATTTAGAATCTGATTTTCGGTGTATTTTCCACTCCTCCTTATGCATATTTCTGGAAAGACACAGTGTGAATTGAAAGACAAAATGCAAATTTACCTATTAATATTTTGTTATTGTGTTCTTTTGTCGCTTGCTAATGTGTTGGCTATTGCAAGTGGTTGGAGGTCCATTTCAATGACTAAGGGGCCCAGGGTTGGCGGGTGTTGTCGGTGGTTGTTTTGGTTGAATGCGGCGGACTGGCTTCGTTTATGTTGGTTGATGAAGACGCTGTGTGCAGTGGGGTGTAGGCTGGCTCGGTTTATGGTAATTGGTGATGTGTCATTGTGTATGATGTTGTGTGGAGTGGATTCGTCGGTGGCGGTGTTTCTGGTGGATAAGTGGAAATAGGAGGACTCTGTCGGCGGCGGTTAGGTTATATTGATGCACGGTAGTGGGCGGCGGGTAGAAAGTGTAACTTCGTTATAAGGTAGCGCCAGCAGTTCAGCCAGTTCCTTTTATTCACGCATTGCTTGTGAGTATTCGCTTTGTTCACGATCAAAACAATCAGTCGATCTTTTTCCGAGTACTCGAAACTTGTTACAACTGTTTGCGAATAATTTTGTTCGTGGGTATGAAAGTCAGTATTCGTGATTGTAAAATGACTTACGATCATGGAAGCAAAACGATCGATAATGAGCGATCAAAGAGAAAAAATCGCAGTGTTCGAACTTATTCGAACATACTCATTTTAATCTCTGGTGGCTACACAACACCAATAGTTACTGTCTGAAGACGGCAACAGGTGAGTCAGTATGGGGAAGTACAACTAGTGATTCGATTGGCAGAACTGGAATTTTCACATAAATTCCTTGTGGCAGAGTAATTTTGGATATCGGTAACCAGGTCCTGAAATATAGAAATTTCGAGATTCCTATGATCTATGGCAATCAAAACTCGTCAGCCGTGAGAACTGTCGCCAAAGAAGATCTACACCTGCCTCCCTCTTCAGAAGTCTTTGTTTGGACAAAAATAAAAGTCAATTCAGGGAACCATCGACACCTTTTTGTAGAACCGGACTCTGAACATCGTTCCCAAAACTACACGGTGGGGAAAACGCTTGTCGCACCTAAGAACAACATGGTGCGTGTCAGAATAGTGAAGATCAAACCGTATGAAGTCAACCTTAAAGCAGGAGAAGTAATTGGACAATGTGGTCCAGTGGCGGCAATAACAAGGATCACCGATGAAGAAGTACAAAATCCTGTAGAAGTCATCTCTTTAAGGTCCGAAATTCTCAAATCGTGCAATCTAAGTCAACAACAACAACAGGTTGCTGGAAGCCTTAATCATGAGTTTGCTGATACTTTCGCTTCAAAGGATAAACTATACGGAAAAACACAATTGGTGCAACATCGCCTCGATACTAGTGATGGTGATGCAAGGCCAATCCGTCAACCTGCAAGGCGCCTTCCACTAGCCAAACAGGCAGAGGTTACGGATATGATCTCGACGATGCAGAAAGGGTTGATCGAGAATTCCAAAAGCCCTTGGGCATCACCATTGGTCCTAGTCAAAAAGAAGGATGGAAGCACCCGGTTCTGTGTGAATTACCGAGGACTGAACGATGTCACAAAGAAAGACAGCTACCCTCTGCCCAGGATCAGCGACACTCTGGATGCAATGGCAAGAGCTCAATGGTTTTCAACTTTGGACCTGAAAAGTGGATACTGGGAGTGAAAATTCACCCAGAAGATCGGGAGAAAAATGCATTTTCGACAGGTAATGGTCTATGGCAATTCAAAGTTATGCCCATTGGCATGTGCAACGCTCCGGCAACATTTTAGCGTTTGATCGAATGCGTTTAATAAGGGCTTACTTGGAAGACATGCCTGGTTTACTTGGATGATGTAATCGTTTTTGGGAAAACATTTGACGAACACTGCAAAAACTTGAGAGAAGTTATCCGGAGGCTTGGAGAAGCTCATCTTAGATTCAATCCAGACAAATGCACCTTTTTTAAAACTGAAGTGAAAAATTTAGTTTATATTGTCTCGTCTCAAGGGGTACAAACCGATCCAGAGAAAGTGGAAGCTATGAAGAACTGGCCAACTCCAAAAGATAAACATCAGCTCAGAAGATCGCTTTGGTTAGCCACATATTACTGGCGATTCGTGAAAGACTTTGCTATAGTTGCGAAAAGCCTGCACCAACTCACAGAGAAAGGAAAACAGTTTAAATGGTCAGGTGAGTGCTAGAAAAGGTCCCAAAAACTAAAAACACGCCTCTATAACGATCCAGTTCTGGCATATACTACTCTTGGGAAACAGTTTATCATCGATGCAGACGCAAGCAACGTTGGATTTGGTCTGTTTTGTAGCAAGTTCATGATGGCAAAGAAAAGGTAGTAGCATATTACAGCAAAGTGCTCTCGAAGGCAGAAAGGAACTATTGCGTGACCAGGAGGGAACTTCTAGCTCTGGTACTAGCTACAAAACATTTTCATATGTACATATATGGGGAGAAATTCCTCCTTAGAACAGATCATGGAGGCTTTTGAACTTAAAAAATCCCGAAGGACAAATAGCAAGAAGAATTGAGAGGTTGCAGACATACCACTATGAGATTCAACATCGAAAAAAAAACTATACTCCAACGCAGATGCATTATCCCGACGACCATGTAAATCTGGCTTGTTCACCTGAAGAAGAAAAGGAGTCCCTAGTCATTCAACGAGTGAGAGCCGAGACCATTGCCGACTGGAGTAACGAGGAAATCAGGAACGCTCAACAAGAAGATTCAGACATTGAACCCTTCCTTGCATGGAAAGTGCATGCGGAGAAACCACAATGGGTTGACATTTCCGATAGAAGCCCGGTGCTAAAAGCCTATTGGGCTCAGTGGAACTCTCTCCATGTACAAGAAGGTGTACTCAAACGGAAGTGGGAATCAGCAGATGGCAAGTCCTATGTGATGCAGGTCCTCGTGCCTCGGTCCAAAGTCAATGATGTTCTCCGTGAGATGCATGATGGCACTTCTGGAGGCTGGAAAAGATCCGAGATCGTTTCTACTGGCTTCATGCAAAAGAAGAAGTCGAAATATGGTGCAGGAAAATTGACACTTGTGCTGCTACAAAAGGACCAGGCAGAAAAATAAAAAGTGCGATGCAGCAGTACAACTTTGGAGCACCATTCGAAAGAATTGCAATTAATATTGCAGGTCCTTTTCCTGAAACCAACGATGGAAACTTGATCATGGATTACTTCAGTAAGTGGCCTGAAGCGTTTGCCATTCCAAATCAAGAAGCAAAAGCGGTTGTGAATCAGATTGTCTTCAATTATGTAAGTAGATTTGGCGTACCTAAAGAATTCCATTCTGACCAAGGGAGGAACCTCGAGTCAAAAATCTTCCAACAGGTTTGCTCACTCCTTGGCATTCATAAAACAAGGACAACAGCGCTGCATCCAAAATCAGATGGAATGGTAGAACGGTTTAACAGAACGCTCAAGGAACACCTTTCCAAAGTAGTGGAAGACTGTCAACGAGACTGGGACCGATGCATTCCACTGTTTTTAATGAGCTATCGGAGCGCAGTACATAGCACTACAGGACATACTGCTTGGGAAATCTTGTTTGGTTCAACAATGCGACTACCAAGTAAAGTGAAATTTGGATCCTCTCCAAATGAGCCACAAAGCTAGGAAGAATATGTGGAGGATCTCAAAAAGAGGCTCACGTACATTCATGAAAGGACCAGAACAAAGACCAAGGATGCCAGTGATCGCATGAAAACACGTTACGGTGCACATGCAACAACGACAGATTTTCAAGTGAGAGATCTTGTGTGGTTAGACAACCCCCATCGGAAAAAGGGACTGTCACCGAAGCTTCAGCGAAATTGGGAAGGCCCTTATAAGGTTGTCACCAGAATCAATGATGTTGCTTACCGCATTCAGAGAGGTCTTAGAGGCAAGATGAAAGTTGTACACAGGGACCGACTATGGCGCTGCAATGGCCAAGAATGTAAAAGATTTGTTTGGGACGAACAATCTTAAGAAGGGGGCAATGTTATATGAATGGTTTTGTCTCTACTACAGTTAAAATTGTTATAGTTTTTGTCTCTACTACAGTAGACTTGCTGTTGAAGTAACAGTGCCGCCCAAACTGTACTTGAGCATTAGAAAATTTGAAAGTTCTGGAAGCTTTCAAAGCATCTTGAAAGTTCTGAATGGTTCGAGACTAAGATTGTTCGAGAACGTTGATCCAAGTATAAATAGGACTCAGTTTGATTTTAACCGTGGTGACGAATAAATGGTGAATAATTAGTTGTGCTAAGATAAAGAAATAAATAAAGAGTTTGAACTTAGATTAAAGTGAGTTTCATTTATAGATATAGTAGTGGTGATTTAAAAGTAAAAGAAAATAAGTTTTATTTTCGAATCTTAGACTGAAAACATTATAGTGGTGTCAGAAGTGAAATAAAACTTAAGTGCATTATTCGTTTGGACAAATAGAAGTGAAAAGTGATAAGTTGACTAGGTAAACACTGCCCTTAACTTGATTGAACTTAGAGCAGTGTTAAAGAATCGGGGACTTCCTACTGCTGGAATTAAAAATGAAATCATTATTAGACTGCAGGAATATATGACTCAGCAAAGTGAAAATCCAGACAAATTTCTTCTGGATGTTGAAATACAAGACGAACAAGAGCAAGTTAGTACAAGCTCAGACATGTCTAACATGACGTCTTTTCTTCTCAAACGTTTTCAAGAAACTTCTAGAAGAGCAAAGAACCGAACAAAAGAATCTGCTAGAATAGCAAAGAAACCAGCAACAAAATCTTTTAGAAGAGCAAAGAAATGAACTCCTAGACCTTTTTGAAAGCCAAGAGAAGAATCTGGAAGACCAGAAAAACCTCCTCCAAGGTAAGTTCTCTGAATTTGAAAGCAAGTTCGTTGCTGCTGAAGAGTGCCTCGACAGCGTTGAACAGCAAATTTCAACTAAAGATGCAAAATTCCAATACAAATTCGACAATATGGCGAAGTAATTGGACAAGGTAAGAAAAATCAAAATCAAAGAAAGTTCTGGGGACTGCATGCGAAAGAAGGAAATGCATCCGCCAACCTTCGATGGACAAAATTCTTAGTCGATCTACAAGAGACAATTTAAAGCAGCTGCGACAACAAATGGCTGGGACAACGAAGAAAAGTTTGTGGCACTCACACTTGCTCTCCGAGGCCATGCTGCGGAACTTCTGCAAACAATACTAGCAGACTTACATGGCAACTTCAATGCTCTGGCCCAGGCCATTGAAAAACACCAGGGTCCAGAAGAGAGGTGAAACTCTTCAACAGCTTCAAGCAGACATCGAACGCCTGGCTCATATAGCATATCCAACAGCGGGTGAGGAAATCATTTACCAATTAGCTGCTGAAGCATTTGTCCGTGGTTAAGTCGACATCAACCTAAAGAGAGCAATACGAACAGCTGGAAAACGGACGCTTCCTGAAGCATTAGCGTTCGTCCTCACCATGGAAGCAGCACAGGCTTCTTTAACCATTCACCGGGAAAGAGAAGTAACTGTAGAGGAGTGCACTTGCCAGAGAACGACATTCCAGAGCTACCACCGTGATGGACCTCTCCGATGCTGGAACTGCAACAAGACCGGACATCTCCAGTTCAAGTGTCGTATGCCATTAAAAAGAGGAGTTTGTTAACATTGCGGCTGCAGGGACAACGGTAAATACGATACTCACAAAACACCTGCTGGAACTGTTTCCCAGCCGGGAAACGAGTAAGAACCAACTTCGCGGGGCAGAAGCTGGTTTCGGGCATTGATGGGCCCAGAACAACAATCCAGGTCTCGCAGACCAAAAGAGACAATAAAAGTCTGACAATGGAACAGCTATAAACGACAACAAATATGTGGCAACTTACGATACCGGTGCCACCGCCTCCATTGTTAGGAGAGACGTGGTGAAGATCACGTGGCTACACAACACCAATAGATACTGTCTAAAGATGGCAACAGGTGAGTCAGTATGATGAAGTACAACTAGCGATTCGATTGGCAGAACTGTAGTTTTCACATAAGTTCCTAGTGGCAGATATTTGCGATGAGTGCATCATCGGAATCGACTTCATGAAAGCACATGGAGTAATTTTGGATATCGGTAACCAGGTCCTGAAATATAGAAATGTCGAGGTTCCGATGATCTATGGCAATGCAAACTCGTCAGCCCTGAGAACTGTCGTCAAAGAAGATCTACGCCTGCCTCACTCTTCAGAAGTCTTTGTTTGGACAAAAATAAAAGTCGATTCAGGGAACCATCGACACCTTTTTGTAGAACCGGACTCTGAACGACGTTCCCAAAACTACATGGTGGGGAAAATGCTTGCCGCACCTAAGAACAACATTGTGCCTGTAAGAAAAGTGAAGATCAAACCTTATGAAGTCAACCTTAAAGCAGGAGAAGTAATTGGGCAATGTGGTCTAGTGGCAGACAAGAATCACCGATGGAGAAGTACAAAATCCTGTAGAAGTCTACTCTTTAAGATCCAAAATTCTCAAATCCTGCAATCTAAGTCAACAACAACAACAGGTTGCTGGAAGCCTTAATCATGAGTGTGCTGATATTTTCGCTTCAAAGGATAAACTATACGGAAGAACACAATTGGTGCAACATCGCATCGATACTGGTGGTGGTGATGCAAATCCAATCCGTCAACCTGCAAGGCACCTTCCACTAGCCTAACAGGCGGAGGTTACGGATATGATCTCGACGATGCAGAAAGGTTTGATCGAGAATTCCAAAAGCCCTTGGGCATCACCAGTTTTCTTAGTCAAAAAGAAGGATGAAAGCACCCGGTTCTGTGTGGTTTACCAAGGGCTGAACGATTTCACAAAGAAAGACAGTTACCCTCTGCCCAGGATCAGCGACCCTCTGGATGCAATGGCAGGAGCTGAATGGCTTTCAACTTTGGACCTGAAAAGTGGATACTGGGAGTGAAAATTCACCCAGAAGATCGGCAGATCGACAGATAATGGCCTATGGCAATTCAAAGTTATGCGTTTTGGCCTGTGCAATGCTCCGGCAACATTAGAGCGTTTGCTGCGTTTAACAAGGGCTTACTTGGAAGACATGCCTGGTTTACTTGGATGATGTAATCGTTTTTGGGAAAACATTTGACGATCACTGCAAAAACTTGAGAGAAGTTTTCCGGAGGCTTCGAGAAGCTCATCTTAGGTTGAATCCAGACAAATGCACCTTTTCAAGACTGAAGTGAAATATTTAGTTCATGTTTTCTCGTCTCAAGGGGTACAAACCGATCCAGAGAAAGTGGAAGCTATGAAGAACTGGCCAACTCCACAAGATAAACATCAGCTGAGAAGATCGCTTTGGTTAGCCATATATTACCGGCGATTCGTGAAAGACTTTGCTGGAGTTGCGAAAAGATTGCACCAACTCACAGAGAAAGGAAAACAGTTCAAATGATCAGGTGAGTGCGAGAAAAGCTTCCAAGAACTAAAAACACGCCTCTGTAACGCTCCAGTTCTGGCATATACTACTCCTGTGAAACAGTTCATCATCGATGCAGACGCAAGCAACGTTGGAATTGTTGCTGTTTTGTAGCAAGTTCATGATAGCCAAGAAAAGGTAGTAGCATTTTACAGCAAAGTGCTCTGGAAGGCAGAAAGGAACTATTACGTGACCAGGAGGAAGCTTCTAGCTCTGGAACTAGCTACAAAACATTTTGATAAGTAAATATATGGGCAGAAATTCCTCCTTGGAAAAGACCATGGAGCGCTAAGGTGGCTTTTGAACTTCAAAAATCCCGAAGGACAAGTAGCAAGAAGGATTGAGAGGTTGCAGACATACCAGTATGAGATTCAACATCGAAAAGGAAAACTACACTCCAACGCAGATGCATTATCCCTTCGACCATGTAAATCGAACTGCAAGTATTGCATTGAACCCATCCTTGCATGAAAAGAGCACGCGGAGAAACCACAATGGGTTGACATTTCCGATAGAAGCCCGGTGCTAAAAGCCTATTGGGGTTAGTGGAACTCTCTCCATGTACAAGAAGGTGTACTCAAACGAAAGCCATCCGCAGATGGCAAGTCCTATGTGATCCAGGTAGTCGTGCCTCGGTCCAAAGTTAATGAAGTTTTCCGTGAGATGCATAATGGCACTTCTGGAGGCCATTTAGGAATCAACAAAACGCTGGAAAAGATCCGAGATCGTTTCTACTGGCTTCATGCAAAAGAGGAAGTCGAAATATGGTGCAGGAAATGTGATACTTGTGCTGCTACAAAAGGACCAGGCAGAAAAATTCAAAGTGCGATGCAGCAGTACAACGTTGGAGCACCATTCGAAAGAATTGCAATTAATATTGCAGGTCCTTTTCCTGAAACCATCGATGGAAACCGATATATTCTCGTGATCATGGTTTACTTCAGTAAGTGGCCTGAATCGTTTGCCATTCCAAACCAAGAAGCAGAAGCGGTTGTGGATCAGATTGTCTTCGATTGGATAAGTAGATTTGGGGTATCTAAAGAACTCCATTCTGACCAAGGGAGGAACTTCGAGTCAAAAATCTTCCAACAGGTTTGCTCATTCCCTGGCATTCATAAGACAAGGACAACACCGCTGCATCCACAATCAGATGGAATGGTAGAACGGTTAAACAGAACGCTCGAAGAAAACCTTTCCAAAGTAGTGGAAAAATGTCAACGAGACTGGGACCTATGCCGCTACATTGGCCAGGAATGTGAGAGATTTGTTCGGGACGAACAATCTTAAGAAGGGGGCAATGTTATATGAATGGTTTTGCTCTACTACAGTAAGTATTGTTATGGTTTTTGTCTCTTCTACAGTAAATTTGCTAAATACTTCTGTTGAAGTAACAGTACCGCCCAAACTGTACTTGAGCATTAGAAAATTTGAAAGTTCTGAAAGCTTTCAAAACATCTTGAAAGTTCTGAATGGTTCGAGACTTAGATTGCTCGAGAACGTTGATCCCAGTATAAATAGGGCACAGTTTGATTTTAACCGTGGTGACGAATAAATGGTGAATAATTAGTTGTGCTAAAATAGAGAAATAAATAAAGAGTTTGAACTTAGATAAAAGTGATTTTCATTTATAGAGATAGTAGTGGCGATTTAAAAGTAAAAGAAAATTATAGCAGCTTGAAATATTTTAACTTTAAGTTTTCTTTTAAATATATTTTATTGAGCATAATGTACTTAGAATTATAATAAACCCTTCTGGTAACACTTTATTTCTATTAACTAATATTTCTTGTACTAAAATAATAAATTAATATTCTGGCAATGCCTTTTATACCATTTAAAATATCAAAAGCTCTATTCATATTTCTGTTTGTCATAATAAAGAAAAAAGAAAGAAAAGCTCTTCAAACAAAATGTATAAAAGAAGAAGTCATTTGCAAAATAAATTGCAATCGTCTTGAATCACGATCAGCACGGTAGAGCTCTTCCGCCTCTGATCATTTAAGAAAGAATTGTGTTGTTCTTTCAACGGACATTTCGTTTCAGCGTATTTATTTATCCAGTCAGACTCTGAGAATCCAGGACCCTTTCTCTCTGCTATATTCTTTCCTGTGTGTAGCTATTTATCGAACACAGAACGGTAGAGCTACCTCCGCCTCTGTGCATCGATATATAAATATATTTACACAGCCAGAAAGAAAACACAGCAACTATCTGCGAATAAATGGGAGTACACACCAGTTGTAAACACATACTACAAAACCCCCTTGTTACAGTGGCGCCCACCTAGTGGCCAGGGTTTGGATAAAGATAAATAAATAAAAAAAAAAAACAACAACAACAAGCAATTAAAATGTTTACATTCTCGGACGAGCAAATAGAGAGAATACTAGCCGTGGTAATGACAAAACACGAGAAAATTGGCAGTTTTAGCAACTGTTCCACCCACTTCAGTGGCGAAAAAGATCCACAAAAAGTGGAGGAATTTATTGCTACCATCGACTGTTATAAAGATGTCGAACGAATAACTGTCACGGAATCGATAAGGGGCTTTCCACTATTATTGGAAGGGGATGCACGTAGTTGGTTTCAAGGAATAAAGACAGAAATCAAAATTTGGGAAGAAGTTCTGTCAGCTTTAAGAAGTGCTTATGCACCTTCAAAACCTGCTTTCAAAATATATCAGGAAATCTTTGAAAATAAGCAAAAATCAGATCAGATCAGATCTCGAAAGCCAGTCGAGGTCACCTAAAAACAAAGGCATTTGTTGCTTCAAATGCAAGGCTCCTGGTTATTTGCAATCAAACTGTCCCACTTGCAGAGAGCTACCAAAAGGTCCCCAGACCGTGTCATTTAATTTAATTAAGAATACCATCGGTAAGGATTTACCAACCATAACAATTGCGTCGCATGGAGAAGATGGACTTGCCTACATAGATACCGCAGCTCGAACTAGTGTGGCTGGTCGCACTTTATTCGAACACCTATTACGGAATAAGACGGTATTCAGAGAACTAAGCGCAAATCAGCAAATCGATGATGGAAGTATCCAGCGAGGTGACATCTGTATGGCAGACATAACAATCCTTTTTGGAAAACGTCTCAAACACATTACTTTCATTGCCCTCCCTAAGGCCACAGAAAACAGGACACTGTTGGGAATTGACTTTCTTGAAGCAAACGGAGTCGTTCTCAACTTAGGTCAAAGATGTTGGCACTTCAAAGACGACATAAAAACAACGTTCGATTTCTACGATACGACAAAGCATGTAGTTTCACCATCATACAAAGTCAGACGTGAAATCGATAAAAATAATCAATGGTCCAAAAAAATAAAACCAATAACGCCTTTACATAAGACCTCAGAGATGAAAGTCCGAAAACATCCTCGAACGTGGTCTCACATGATGACAATAATGAATCATATGGTCCCGAACCATGGACTACCAAACGACCCATACTGGCATCAAAGAATAATAATTATTCACCTCAATCTATAAATCGAATATTTGAAGATTCGCTTCGTGGTGAGCTAACACCCGAAAGAAAGAACGAAAAGCAACTCTTTCCACGAATGGAAAAAACCACTGAGCCCATGGATGTGGACGAATTCTTTGTCAGAATAATGTCAATTGATATCACGCTCAGAGATGATGAAGGCATGATCAAGACGTGGAAAAAACAGCCTTCATTACCCCTTTTGGCATGTATTGCTTCAAAAGAATGCCCTTTGGGTTAAGAAATGCCTCAGCCACATTCATGCGACTCATGGATAGATTCCGAGCCGGATTGGAAATCGAGGGTATGTGGTTATTGGCTTATCAACATGATATCAACATCTGTTCTGGCACTTTTGTTGAGCATTGTTTACACCTTAATAGAGTCTTCCAACGCCTACAAGAATACAAACTCAAGGTCAGCAAGAAGACAAAACTTTCTATATAAAGACGGATGACAGTAACTATACCATGGTGCAGTATTGGTCCAGGGCGAGAAGGGAGACGAACACCCCATAGAGTATATTTCTCGCTTATTAACAAAAGCTGAACAAAACTATTCCACTACGGAGCGGGAAGCATTGGCTATTATTTATGCATTAAACAAATTTCGGGGATATATTGAATTAACCAAAGTCGTACTACTGACGGATCAGCAACCTTTAAGATGGTTAATGACTCTGAAGTCACCAACCGGTAGACTCGCCAGATGGGCTCTACAACTACAACCATACAATGTAGACATCCAGTATACACCGGGAAATACCAACAAGGTTGCGGATATGTTATCCCGGCCACCTTGTCCACATAATGATCACTGCGCTGACAAATGTGAAATCTGCAATGTACAAATTGATGTTCCAGCTAGAAAAGCTAGTGATATTCGTGAAGCACAACTACAAGATCTTGACCTAAGACCCATTATCGAATCCTTTGAAACTGATGATGAAAACTTACCTCGTTGGACAGCTAGAGGTTAGATCATGGAAGGTGGTATTCTTTATAGATATTCACCCGAGTCCGATGCAGAAGATGGTCAACTTGTCATCCCAACTCAAGAACGTGCCAACATAATGCAAATTCACCACGATGACGCTACAGCAGGACACTACGGTATTGAACGCACTATAGCCAAAATAACATCCCCATACTATTGGCCAAATATGAGGGCTGATACAATCAAACGTATTGGAAACTGTTTACAATGCCTCAGATACAAACCCAGTCTCCTAAAACCAGCAGGGTTGTTGCAAACAGTAGCGAGCAATCAACGATTTGAAGTCATAGCCATTGACTTGTTTGGTCCATTACCAAAAACCGATGATGAATACCAACGGATAATCATAGTTGAAGACATTACAAGCCGATGGACTGAGATTTTTCCACTCAGGGAAGCAACTGCAGTCAACTGTGCACTTATCCTCCTTGAAGAGATTTTCTTAAGGTTTGGAATGCCTAGGCGAATCATATCTGACAATGGTGTTCAATTTGTTTCCGCTATCATACAGCAGCTTCTACACTGTTTGGGAATCCAATAAACTCTTACTCCGGTATAGCACCCACAATCCAATCCCGTAGAAAGAAGAAACAGGGACATGAAGAGTCAACTTGCTTTCCTCTTTGCAAGTAATCTAAAACATGGTCAGATCATTTGCCATCAGTGCGATTTGCCATGAACACAACTAAATGTCAAAGCACAGGGTACACACCTGCATACCTAACCTTTGGTCGAGAATGCCGATCTATAGATGACGTAACACATAACATGCGGATGATAAGGGAAAGTGAAAATTTCATTCCACAAATCACAAAAAAATTTAACGAGCTGTCAACAGCACTTGATAATGCTAGAGAAACGACAGAATACACTCAAGATCGAAATTAAACATACGTCGATCACAAACGACGAGCAAGAACAAACATTGAAGAAGAAGATGAGGTCCTGGTTACTACGCACGTTCTGAGTCAAGCTTCAAAGAACATCACGTAAAAATTTGTTCCGAAAAGAGATGGCCAATACGTGCTTGTCAACAAAGTCGGATCCTCATCCTACCAAATTGCCAATAAAGACGAGCCAACATTTCCAGTTGGCACATATCACAAATCCGCTTTAACGAAACTAAAGCCAAATGAGAAAACAATTGCAGAACCCATACGAAGACTAAGAAAAAGAGGGCGACCCAAGAAGAAACCATAAGTCCTGTCACTTCGTCGAGACGAACAAAGCTCCAGAGGGGGAGACTATAGCAGCTTGAAATATTTTTACTTTTAATTTTCCTCTAAATATATTTTATTGAGCATAATGTACTAAGAATAATAATAAACCCTTCTGGTAACACTTTATTTCTATTAACTAATATTTCTTGTACTAAAATAATAAATTAATATTCTGGCAATGCCTTTTATACCATTTAAAATATCAAAAGCTCTATTCATATTTCTGTTGGTCATAATAAAGAAGAAAGAAAGAAAAGCTCTTCAAACAAAATGTATAAAAGAAGAAGTCATTTGCAAAATAAATTACAATCGTCTTGAATCACGATCAGCACGGTAGAGCTCCTCCGCCTCTGATTATTTAAGAAAGAATTGTGTTGTTATTTCAACGCACATTTTGTTTCGGCGTATTTATTTATCCAGTCAGACTCTGAGAACCCAGGACCCTTTCTCTCTGCTATATTCTTTCCTGTGTATAGCTATTTATCGAACACAGTACGGTAGAGCTACCTCCGCCTCTGTGCATCGATATATAAATATATTTACACAGCCAGAAGGAAAACACAGCAACTATCTGTGAATAAATGGGAGTACACACCAGTTGTAAACACATACTACAAAAACCCCCTTGTTACAAAATTAGTTTTATTTTCGAACCTTAGACTAAAAACATTACAATATTTAAAGTTATAAAATTTTTTATTAGCAAGTTATTTAAGGTTTTGTCTCATTTTTCCTCATGAAATAGGTTTTTTACTTGCTCTATAAGTTTCGTACAGAAACAAAAATCGAGGTTTTAATCAAATATGACATTACGATGATAGAGAAACCCAATAAAGTGGTTTTCGCCATACCGTCCGTCGGACTGTGTATGCGTTTTGCGTGCGGATGTGGCTTTTTCACGTCATGCTACAGCCTAAACGGCTTGACTAATTTTCTTCAAACTTGGTGTATAGCAGTTTTAAGAAAAACAGTTGTTGAGGTTTTTTGTATTTCGTTTTAGCCCAGCTCAAACTGGTACCTTTCAAGTAACCTTTTTTTTCATTTTGGATTTTCTTGAAAACGGCTCTAGAAATTTAGGTAAGCTAAAGCAATTTTAACAAAATTGTGATTTTTGTTTTTGGCTCAAATGGTCATAACGAAAATAACGAATAGGTTTAAACCACTTTTTTTTCAAAAAGGCATAAGTTCGCAACGGCTTGATTGAATTGACTTAAACTTCGTTTGGCATAGTTCTTCATAGTTTTCTACAAGATGGCTTTGTTAATTTTTCAGTGAAGCCTTTCTAAATGGTAGCTCCCATACAAGGAGCCGTTCAGTTTTAGCCAATTTTTTTTTGTTTTTTTCTAATTTACTCAAACATGGCTCTAACGATTTTGATTAAACTTTTAAACGTTTTTAGTTTTTGACAAAAAATGCTAATAACGGAGATCTGGTGTTAACGTCTTTTTTTCAAAAGGCCATAAGTTGTCAACGGTTGTATTAAATTCACTCAAAAAACTTTTTTGGCATAGTTCCTTACAGTTTCCTTTCAGAAGGCATTGCATTTTTCAGATTCTCTTTTCTAAATGAAGGCTTCCATACAAATAGCCACTAGGTTTTGGCCAATTTTTTCGTTTTTTCTAATTTACTCAAAAACTCTCCCCCGATTTTTATGAAACTTTGTGTGTAATATAAATAGAAGACTTCAAAGAAAACTGCATTTTTAGTTTTTGGCTACATATGATAATAGCGGAAATTGTTATAATATCAGTTTTAATAATTTGGCCATAAGTGGACATTTCTATCATTTAAATCACCCAAAAGAAGACATCTAAGTTTCAAATATTAGAGGTTTCTTAACGTTACCTCCCGTAAATCGGTTTTTCCAGTTTTGCCCTAAATTTTTTAGTTTTCACCAAATTTTTCAAAAATGAGTTGTTCTTATTGCTCGAAATTTTCTTGTAACATCGTACTATTGCACCCACACAGCAAGTACGTGCCACCTAGTCGTGCATTTTATTTACATAGCACACACGCTCAAGGTAGTAACCCTGGCGTAGTGGTTAATGTGACGGACTGCCTCTCCGAAGGTTCTGGGCTCGATCCCTGACGCCTCCACCTAAGTTATTTTCCGGGGTACTGCGTCTTGGGAGGAAAAGACAAACCCTGCAAGAGTAATAATTAATGCCAATTCCTGCAGAATATCAACGTACACACAGTATTGGTTGAAAGTGTTAGTCACAGGCCCCGGCCCGCTTGGAGCCGTCGTGCCAAAAATTTATTTTGAGCATTGCTTACACCTTAATAGAGTCTTCCAACGCCTACAAAAATACAAACTCAAGGTCAATAGATCAAAATCAAAAATTTGCTGTAGAGAAGTTAACTATCTAGGACACCTTATAACCAGCAACGGCATTGAAGTCGATCCAGATAAAACTTCCGCAATCTCAGCCCGCTACGAACCAAGAAACGTCAAAGAGGTTCTGTCTTTCATTCAAACTTGTTCCTGGTACCGAAGATTTGTAAAGAATTTCGCCGGTATAGCCAAACCACTCACTAACCTCACAAAGAAGAACAGTGTTTGGAAATGGGGAAAAGAAGAACAAAATTCCTTTGACTAACTTAAAGTTCCCCTATCTACGGCCCCAGTCTTGCAGCAAGCGCAAGAAGGCAAAACTTTCTATATAAAGACGGATGCCAGTACCTATGCCAAAGGTGCAGTATTGGTCCAGGGGGAGAAGGGAGACGAACATCCCATAGAGTATATTTCTCGCTTATTAACAAAAGCTGAACAAAACTATTCAACTACTGAGCGGGAAGCATTGGCTATTATTTATGCAATAAACAAATTTCGGGGATATATTGAATTAACCAAAGTCGTACTACTGACGGATCAGCAACCTTTAAGATGGTTAATGACTCTGAAGTCACCAACTGGTAGACTCGCTAGATGGGCTCTACAACTACAACCATACAATGTAGACACCGGGAAATACCAACAAGGTTGCGGATATGTTATCCCGGCCGCCTTGTCCACATAATGATCACTGCGCTGACAAATGTGAAATCTGCAATGTACAAATTGATGTTCCAGCTAGAAAAGCTAGTGATATTCGTGAAGCACAACTACAAGATCCTGACCTAAGACCCATTATCGAATCCTTTGAAACTGATGATGAAAACTTACCTCGTTGGACAGCTAGAGGTTACATCATAGAAGGTGGTATTCTTTATAGATATTCACCCGAGTCCGATGCAGAAGATTGTCAACTTGTCGTCCCAACTCAAGAACGTGCCAACATAATGCAAATTCACCACGATGACGCTACAGCAGGACACTACGGTATTGAACGCACTATAGCCAAAATAACATCCCGATACTATTGGCCGAAAATGAGGGCTGATATAATCAAGCATATTGAAAACTGTTTACAATGCCTCAGATACAAACCCAGTAACTTAAAACCAGCAGGGTTGTTGCAAACAGTAGCGAGCAATCAACGATTTGAAGTCATAGCCATTGACTTGTTTGGTCCATTACCAAAAACCGACGATGAATACCAATGGATAATCATAGTTGAAGACATTACAAGCCGATGGACTGAGATTTTTCCACTCAGGGAAGCAACTGCAGTCAACTATGCACTTATCCTCCTGGAAGAGATTTTCTTAAGGTTTGGAATGCCTAGGCGAATCATATCTGACAATGGTGTTCAATTTGTTTCCGCTATCATACAGCAGCTTCTACACTGTTTGGGAATCCAATAAACTCTTACTCCGGTATACCACCCACAATCCAATCCCGTAGAAAGAAGAAACAGGGACATGAAGAGTCAACTTGCTATCCTCGTTGCAAGTAATCTACAACATGGTCAGATCATTTGCCATCAGTTCGATTTGCCATGAACACAACTAAATGTCAAAGCACAGGGTACACACCTGCATACCTAACCTTTGGTCGAGAATGCCGATCTATAGATGACGTAACACATAACATGCGGATGATAAGGGAAAGTGAAAATTTCATTCCACAAATCACAAAAAAATTTAACGAGCTGTCAACAGCACTTGATAATGCTAGAGAAACGACAGAATACACTCAAGATCGAAATTAAACATACGTCGATCACAAACGACGAGCAAGAACAAACATTGAAGAAGGAGATGAGGTCCTGGTTACTACGCACGTTCTGAGTCAAGCTTCAAAGAACATCACGTCAAAATTTGTTCCGAAAAGAGATGGCCCATACGTGGTTGTCAACAAAGTCGGATCCTCATCCTACCAAATTGCCAATAAGGACGAGCCAACATTTCCAGTTGGCACATATCACAAATCCGCTTTAACGAAACTAAAGCCAAATGAGAAAACAACTACAGAACCCATACGAAGACTAAGAAAAAGAGGGCGACCCAAGAAGAAACCATAAGTCCTGTCACTTCGTCGAGACGAATAAAGCTCCAGAGGGGGAGACTATAGCAGCTTGAAATATTTTTACTTTTAATTTTCCTTTAAATATATTTTATTGAGCTTAATGTACTAAGAATAATAATAAACCCTTCTGGTAACACTTTATTTCTATTAACTAATATTTCTTGTACTAAAATAATAAATTAATATTCTGGCAATGCCTTTTATACCATTTAAAATATCAAAAGCTCTATTCATATTTCTGTTGGTCATAATAAAGAAGAAAGAAAGAAAAGCTCTTCAAACAAAATGTATAAAAGAAGAAGTCATTTGCAAAATAAATTACAATCGTCTTGAATCACGATCAGCACGGTAGAGCTCCTCCGCCTCTGATTATTTAAGAAAGAATTGTGTTGTTATTTCAACGCACATTTTGTTTCGGCGTATTTATTTATCCAGTCAGACTCTGAGAACCCAGGACCCTTTCTCTCTGCTATATTCTTTCCTGTGTATAGCTATTTTTTATCGAACACAGTACGGTAGAGCTACCTCCGCCTCTGTGCATCGATATATAAACATATTTACACAGCCAGAAAGAAAACACAGCAACTATCTGTGAATAAATGGGAGTACACACCAGTTGTAAATACATACTACAAAAACCCCCTTGTTACAAAATTAGTTTTATTTTCGAACCTTAGACTAAAAACATTACAATATTTAAGGTTATAAAATTTTTTATTAGCAAGTTATTTAAGGTTTTATCTCATTTTTCCTCATGAAATAGGTTTTTTACTTGCTCTATAAGTTTCGTACAGAAACAAAAATCGAGGTTTTAATCAAATATGACATTACGATGATAGAGAAACCCAATAAAGTGGTTTTCGCCATACCGTCCGTCGGACTGTGTATGCGTGGTGCGTGCGGATGTGGCTTTTTCACGTCATGCTACAGCCTAAACGGCTTGACTAATTTTCTTCAAACTTGGTGTATAGCAGTTTTAAGAAAAACAGTTGTTGAGGTTTTTTGTATTTCGTTTTAGCCCAGCTCAACCTGGTACCTTTCAAGTTACTTTTTTTTTCATTTTGGATTTTCTTGAAAACGGCTCTAGAAATTTAGCTAAGCCAAAGCAATTTTAACAAAATTGTGATTTTTGTTTTTGGCTCAAATGGTCATAACGAAAATAACGAATAGGTTTAAACCACTTTTTTTTTAAAAGGCATAAGTTCGCAACGGCTTGATTGAATTGACTTAAACTTCGTTTGGCATAGTTCTTCATAGTTTTCTACAAGATGGCTTTGTTAATTTTTCAGTGAAGCCTTTCTAAATGGTAGCTCCCATACAACGAGCCGTTCAGTTTTAGCCAATTTTTTTTGGTTTTTTTCTAATTTGCTCAAACATGGCTCTAACGATTTTGATTAAACTTTTAAACGTTTTTAGTTTTTGACAAAAAATGCTAATAACGGAGATCTGGTGTTAACGTCTTTTTTTAAAAAGGCCATAAATTGTCAACGGTTGTATTAAATTCACCCAAAAAACTTTTTTGGCATAGTTCCTTACAGTTTCCTTTCAGAAGGTATTGCATTTTTCAGATTCTCTTTTCTAAATGGTGGCTTCCATACAAATAGCCACTAGGTTTTGGCCAATTTTTTCGTTTTTTCTAATTTACTCAAAAAACTCTCCCCGATTTTTATGAAACTTTGTGTGTAATATAAATAGAAGACTTCAAAGAAAACTGCATTTTTAGTTTTTGGCTACATATGATAATAGCGGAAATTGTTAATATCAGTTTTAATAATTTGGCCATAAGTGGACATTTCTATCATTTAAATCACCCAAAAGAAGACATCTAAGTTTCAAATATTAGAGGTTTCTTAACGTTACCTCCCGTAAATCGGTTTTTCCAGTTTTGCCCTAAATTTTTTAGTTTTCACCAAATTTTTCAAAAATGAGTTGTTTTTATTGCTCGAAATTTTCTTGTAACATCGTACTATTGCACCCACACAGCAAGTACGTGCCACCCAGTCGTGCATTTTATTTACATAGCACACACGCTCAAGGTAGTAACCCTGTCGTAGTGGTTAATGTGTCGGACTGCCTCTCCGAAGGTTCTGGGCTCGATCCCTGACGCCTCCACCAAGTTATTTTCCGGGGTACTGCGTCTTGGGAGGAAAAGACAAACCCTGCAAGAGTAATAATTAATGCCAATTCCTGCAGAATATCAACGTACACACAGTATTGGTTGAAAGTGTAAGTCACAGGCCCCGGCCCGCTTGGAGCCGTCGTGCCAAAAATTTATTTTGAGCATTGCTTACACCTTAATAGAGTCTTCCAACGCCTACAAAAATACAAACTCAAGGTCAATAGATCAAAATCAAAAATTTGCTGTAGAGAAGTTAACTATCTAGGACACCTTATAACCAGCAACGGCATTGAAGTCGATCCAGATAAAACTTCCGCAATCTCAGCCCGCTCCGAACCAAGAAACGTCAAAGAGGTTCTGTCTTTCATTCAAACTTGTTCCTGGTACCGAAGATTTGTAAAGAATTTCGCCGGTATAGCCAAACCACTCACTAACCTCACAAAGAAGAACAGTGTTTGGAAATGGGGAAAAGAAGAACAAAATTCCTTTGACTAACTTAAAGTTCCCCTATCTACGGCCCCAGTCTTGCAGCAAGCGCAAGAAGACAAAACTTTCTATATAAAGACGGATGCCAGTAACTATGCCAAAGGTGCAGTATTGGTCCAGGGGGAGAAGGGAGACGAACATCCCATAGAGTATATTTCTCGCTTATTAACAAAAGCTGAACAAAACTATTCCACTACGGAGCGGGAAGCATTGGCTATTATTTATGCAATAAACAAATTTCGGGGATGTATTGAATTAACCAAAGTCGTACTACTGACGGATCAGCAACCTTTAAGATGGTTAATGACTCTGAAGTCACCAACTGGTAGACTCGCTAGATGGGCTCTACAACAACAACCATACAATGTAGACACCGGGAAATATCAACAAGGTTGCGGATATGTTATCCCGGCCACCTTGTCCACATAATGATCACTGCGCTGACAAATGTGAAATCTGCAATGAACAAATTGATGTTCCAGCTAGAAAAGCTAGTGATATTCGTGAAGCACAACTACAAGATCCTGACCTAAGACCCATTATCGAATCCTTTGAAACTGATGATGAAAACTTACCTCGTTGTACAGCTAGAGGTTACATCATAGAAGGTGGTATTCTTTATAGATATTCACCCGAGTCCGATGCAGAAGATTGTCAACTTGTCGTCCCAACTCAAGAACGTGCCAACATAATGCAAATTCACCACGATGACACTACAGCAGGTCACTATGGTATTGAACGCACTATAGCCAAAATAACATCCCGATACTATTGGCCGAAAATGAGGGCTGATATAATCAAGCATATTGGAAACTGTTTACAATGCCTCAGATACAAACCCAGTAACTTAAAACTTGCAGGGTTGTTGCAAACAGTAGCGAGCAATCAACGATTTGAAGTCATAGCCATTGATTTGTTTGGTCCATTACCAAAAACCGACGATGAATACCAATGGATAATCATAGTTGAAGACATTACAAGCCGATGGACTGAGATTTTTCCACTCAGGGAAGCAACTGCAGTCAACTGTGCACTTATCCTCCTTGAAGAGATTTTCTTAAGGTTTGGAATGCCTAGGCGAATCATATCTGACAATGGTGTTCAATTTGTTTCCGCTATCATACAGCAGCTTCTACACTGTTTGGGAATCCAATAAACTCTTACTCCGGTATACCACCCACAATCCAATCCCGTAGAAAGAAGAAACAGGGACATGAAGAGTCAACTTGCTATCCTCGTTGCAAGTAATCTACAACATGGTCAGATCATTTGCCATCAGTTCGATTTGCCATGAACACAACTAAATGTCAAAGCACAGGGTACATAATGTACTAAGAATAATAATAAACGCTTCTGGTAACACTTTATTTCTATGAACTAATATTTCTTGTACTAAAATAATAAATTAATATTCTAACAATGCCTTTTAAACCATTTAAAATACCAAAAGCTCTATTCATATTTCTGTTTGTCATAATAAAGAAGAAAGAAAGAAAAGCTCTTCAAACAAAATGTATAAAAGAATAAGTCATTTGCAAAATAAATTACAATCGTCTTGAATCACGATCAGCACGCTAGAGCTCCTCCGCCTCTGATTATTTAAGAAAGAATTGTGTTGTTATTTCAACGCACATTTTGTTTCGGCGTATTTATTTATCCAGTCAGACTCTGAGAACCCAGGACCCTTTCTCTCTGCTATATTCTTTCCTGTGTATAGCTATTTATTGAACACAATACGGTAGAGCTACCTCCGCCTCTGTGCATCGATATATAAATATATTTACACAGCCAGAAAGAAAACACAGCAACTATCTGTGAATAAATGGGAGTACACACCAGTTGTAAACACATACTACAAAAACCCCCTTGTTACAAAATTAGTTTTATTTTCGAACCTTAGACTAAAAACATTACAATATTTAAAGTTATAAAATTTTTTATTAGCAAGTTATTTAAGGTTTTATTTCATTTTTCCTCATGAAATAGGTTTTTTACTTGCTCTATAAGTTTCGTACAGAAACAAAAATCGAGGTTTTAATCAAATATGACATTAAGATGATAGAGAAACCCAATAAAGTGGTTTTCGCCATACCGTCCTTCGGACTGTCTATGCGTTTTGCGTGCGGATGTGGCTTTTTCACGTCATGCTACAGCCTAAACGGCTTGACTAATTTTCTTCAAACTTGGTGTATAGCAGTTTTAAGAAAAACAGTTGTTGAGGTTTTTTGTATTTCGTTTTAGCCCAGCTCAAACTGGTACCTTTCAAGTGAATTTTTTTTTCATTTTGGATTTTCTTGAAAACGGCTCTAGAAATTTAGCTAAGCTAAAGCAATTTTACGAAAAATGTATTATTGACCAATTTAGACTGTATTATATGGTTGGAAAGGATATAAATCTGTTTTCCGTCGGCTTGTTTGGTCACAATAAAAATAGTAATTACTATATTTATTACTATATTTATTGTGACCAAACAAGCCGACGGAAAACAGATTTATATCCTTTCCAACCATATAATAAAGCAATTTTAACAAAATTGTGATTTTTGTTTTTGGCTCAAATGGTCATAACGAAAATAATGAATAGGTTTAAACCACTTTTTTTCAAAAAGGCATAAGTTCGCAACGGCTTGATTGAATTGACTTAAACTTCGTTTGGCATAGTTCTTCATAGTTTTCTACAAGATGGCTTTGTTAATTTTTCAGTGAAGCCTTTCTAAATGGTAGCTCCCATACAACGAGCCGTTCAGTTTTAGCCAATTTTTTTTGATTTTTTTCTAATTTGCTGAAACATGGCTCTAACGATTTTGATTAAACTTTTAAACGTTTTTAGTTTTTGACAAAAAATGCTAATAACGGAGATCTGGTGTTAACGTCTTTTTTTCAAAAGGCCATAAGTTGTCAACGGTTGTATTAAATTCACCCAAAAAACTTTTTTGGCATAGTTCCTTACAGTTTCCTTTCAGAAGGCATTGCATTTTTCAGATTCTCTTTTCTAAATGGTGGCTTCCATACAAATAGCCACTAGGTTTTGGCCAATTTTTTCGTTTTTTCTAATTTACTCAAAAAACTCTCCCCCGATTTTTATGAAACTTTGTGTGTAATATAAATATAAGACTTCAAAGAAAACTGCATTTTTAGTTTTTGGCTACATATGATAATAGCGGACATTGTTAATATCAGTTTTAATAATTTGGCCATAAGTGGACATTTCTATCATTTAAATCACCCAAAAGAAGACATCTAAGTTTCAAATATTAGAGGTTTCTTAACGTTACCTCCCGTAAATCGGTTTTTCCAGTTTTGCCCTAAATTTTTTAGTTTTCACCAAATTTTTCAAAAATGAGTTGTTCTTATTGCTCGAAATTTTCTTGTAACATCGTACTATTGCACCCACACAGCAAGTACGTGCCACCCAGTCGTGCATTTTATTTACATAGCACACACGCTCAAGGTAGTAACCCTGGCGTAGTGGTTAATGTGTCGGACTGCCTCTCCGAAGGTTCTGGGCTCGATCCCTGACGCCTACACCTAAGTTATTTTCCGGGGTACTGCGTCTTGGGAGGAAAAGATAAACCCTGCAAGAGTAATAATTAATGCCAATTCCTGCAGAATATCAACGTACACACAGTATTGGTTGAAAGTGTAAGTCACAGGCCCCGGCCCGCTTGGAGCCGTCGTGCCAAAAATTTATTTTGAGCATTGCTTACACCTTAATAGAGTCTTCCAACGCCCACAAAAATACAAACTCAAGGTCAATAGATCAAAATCAAAAATTTGCTGTAGAGAAGTTAACTATCTAGGACACCTCATAACCAGCAACGGCATTGAAGTCGATCCAGATAAAACTTCCGCAATCTCAGCCCGCTCCGAACCAAGAAACGTCAAAGAGGTTCTGTCTTTCATTCAAACTTGTTTCTGGTACCGAAGATTTGTAAAGAATTTCGCCGGTATAGCCAAACCACTCACTAACCTCACAAAGAAGAACAGTGTTTGGAAATGGGGAAAAGAAGAACAAAATTCCTTTGACTAACTTAAAGTTCCCCTATCTACGGCCCCAGTCTTGCAGCAAGCGCAAGAAGACAAAACTTTCTATATAAAGACGGATGCCAGTAACTATGCCAAAGGTGCAGTATTGGTCCAGGGGGAGAAGGGAGACGAACATCCCATAGAGTATATTTCTCGCTTATTAACAAAAGCTGAACAAAACTATTCCACTACGGAGCGGGAAGCATTGGCTATTATTTATGCAATAAACAAATTTCGGGGATATATTGAATTAACCAAAGTCGTACTACTGACGGATCAGCAACCTTTAAGATGGTTAATGACTCTGAAGTCACCAACTGGTAGACTCGATAGATGGGCTCTACAACTACAACCATACAATGTAGACACCGGGAAATACCAACAAGGTTGCGGATATGTTATCCCGGCCACCTTGTCCACATAATGATCACTGCGCTGACAAATGTGAAATCTGCAATGTACAAATTGATGTTCCAGCTAGAAAAGCTAGTGATATTCGTGAAGCACAACTACAAGATCCTGACCTAAGACCCATTATCGAATCCTTTGAAACTGATGATGAAAACTTACCTCGTTGGACAGCTAGACGTTACATCATAGAAGGTGGTATTCTTTATAGATATTCACCCGAATCCGATGCAGAAGATGGTCAACTTGTCGTCCCAACTCAAGAACGTGCCAACATAATGCAAATTCACCACGATGACACTACAGCAGGACACTACGGTATTGAACGCACTATAGCCAAAATAACATCCCGATACTATTGGCCGAAAATGAGGGCTGATATAATCAAGCATATTGGAAACTGTTTACAATGCCTCAGATACAAACCCAGTAACTTAAAACCAGCAGGGTTGTTGCAAACAGTAGCGAGCAATCAACGATTTGAAGTCATAGCCATTGATTTGTTTGGTCCATTACCAAAAACCGACGATGAATACCTATGGATAATCATAGTTGAAGACATTACAAGCCGATGGACTGAGATTTTCCACTCAGGGAAGCAACTGCAGTCAACTGTGCACTTATCCTCCTTGAAGAGATTTTCTTAAGGTTTGGAATGCCTAGGCGAATTGTATCTGACAATGGTGTTCAATTTGTTTCCGCTATCATACAGCAGCTTCTACACTGTTTGGGAATCCAATAAACTCTTACTCTGGTATACCACCCACAATCCAATCCCGTAGAAAGAAGAAACAGGGACATGAAGAGTCAACTTGCTATCCTCGTTACAAGTAATCATACAACATGGTCAGATCATTTGCCATCAGTTCAATTAGCCATGAACACAACTAAATGTCAAAGCATAGTGTACACACCTGCATACCTAACCTTTGGTCGAGAATGCCGATCTATAGATGACGTAACACATACCATGCGGATGATAAGGAAAAGTAAAAATTTCATTCCACAAATCACAAAAAAATTTAACGAGCTGTCAACAGCACTTGATAATGCTAGATAAACGACAGAATACACTCAAGATCGAAATAAAACATACGTCGATCACAAACGACGAGCAAGAACAAACATTGAAAAAGGAGATGAGGGCCTGGTTACTACGCACGTTCTGAGTCAAGCTTCAAAGAACATCACGTCAAAATTTGTTCCGAAAAGAGATGGCCCATACGTGGTTGTCAACAAAGTCGGATCCTCATTCTACCAAATTGCCAATAAAGACGAGCCAACATTTCCAGTTGGCACATATCACAGTTGCGCTTTAACGAAACTTAAGCCAAATGAGAAAACAACTGCAGAACCCATACGAAGACTAAGAAAAAGAGGGCGACCGAAGAAGAAACCATAAGTCCTGTCACTTCGTCAAGACGACCAAAGCTTCAGAGGGGGAGACTATAGCAGCTTGAAATATTTTTACTTTAAATTTTCTTTTAAATATATTTTATTGAGCATAATGTACTAAGAATAATAATAAACCCTTCTGGTAACACTTTATTTCTATTAACTAATATTTCTTGTACTAAAATAATAAATTAATATTCTGGCAATGCCTTTTATACCATTTAAAATATCAAAAGCTCTATTCATATTTCTGTTTGTCATAATAAAGAAGAAAGAAAGAAAAGCTCTTCAAACAAAATGTATAAAAGAAGAAGTCATTTGCAAAATAAATTGCAATCGTCTTGAATCACGATCAGCACGGTAGAGCTCTTCCGCCTCTGATCATTTAAAAAAGAATTGTGTTGTTATTTCAACGGACATTTCGTTTCAGCGTATTTATTTATCCCGTCAGACTCTGAGAACCCAGGACCCTTTCTCTCTGCTATATTCTTTCCTGTGTATAGCTATTTATCGAACACAGAACGGTAGAGCTACCTCCGCCTCTGTGCATCGATATATAAATATATTTACACAGCCAGAAAGAAAACACAGCAACTATCTGCGAATAAATGGGAGCACACACCAGTTGTAAGCACATACTACAAAAGCCCAGGGATTGGAGTTGTACTCGAGTCTAAGGCGTATTTCGGATTTTTAAATTGTATCCAGATCAGAAAGGGTGCAAAAATTCTTGCATTTATAAGGAAAGCCAAAACCGTTTGCAGTACTCTTGGCATTGTTAAATATGTAGTCTATTCCAAGGTTGTCACTGATACACATACCAAGTACTGATAGCTTTTTTTCTTCTTCAATGCAAAAATCATACACATAATGGCAAGGGGGCGTATTGTTTAGCTTTTTCGACAAATTACAGAATTGAGTTTTTGACGCGTTAAACTCTACACGACGGTACTTTCCTTTTCGACAGGTTCATCACTTTCGCAATACTTACATCAATTGCACCAACAAATGTAGTTTTTGATAATTCAACTGATTTTAATTAACTAGAAGTGTTAGAAACTCAATAGAGCTTTTTGTTGGCACTTGGTGGAATACATATGATAAAAGCATTATGTTAAATAAAACACTTGTTTAATTTCCACTTATATCACAGTTCTTTAATAATTTTAATCGACGCGTTTCGTCTAATTAGGACATCATCAGGAGACTAATAATACATAGAATAAAATAGTGCGTGCAAAGTACATTTAACAGTATGTCAAGAGAATTAAGTTCGAGTTTCATATACTGTAAATACAAATGTATACATATGTATAATAAACAAGTCATGAAATTACATAAATATTGAAAACATTATTTTTATTTATCAAAAGCAAAATTGAGCAGAGTGCTTTTATTAGTTAAGTCTACTTGGCAATTAAGGATGTTCAGATGTTTGTGTTTGTTGATCTCGAAGATTTCGAATTTATCAAGAACACGGCCGGATGGGAGACAATGGAGTAGTTGTATATTATCTGGGGAACAAGAATGTCCTGTAGCCTTTATATGCTGGGACAGTCCGGAAGAAGGGTCCGAGTGAACTGATACATTCATATGTTCGGTAAATCTTTTTTGTAAGGTTCTTGAAGTTTTTCCGATGTATCCACCATCGCAACCTTCGCAGTTGAATTTTTAAACGCCACTTTTTTGTAAGAGTTCAGTAGATCTTCTTATTTTGTTGTTGCAAAGGTAGTTTCTGAGAGTGTGTTTGTTGAAAAATGCTGGTTTAATTTTTGCGGTTGAAAGGGGTTCTACTAATTTTTCGCATACTCCAGGTAAGTAGGGTATTTTTCGCCAAACGTGGTCATCGTTCTCCACACCTTTTGGAAATATAGTCTTCAATACTTCTCGCCTAGACTTATTTCTAAATAGATTATATACTATGTTCTTTTTATAACCATTTGCAATTGCAATCTTTAGTATTGTGAGGAATTCCTTTTTAAAATTATATTGGCTTAGTGGAACTCTTATTAGTCTGTCTAACATAGAATGGAACGCGGACATTTTGGTACTCCAAGGATAGGCTGAAGATGCGGGAATTATTGTATCCGTACAAGTTCCTTTTCTAAAAATGTCAAATTGGAGTTTTTTATGAAAGGGGTTCTACTAATTTTTCGCATACTCCAGGTAAGTAGGGTATTTTTCGCCAAATGTGGTCATCGTTCTCCACACCTTTTGGAAATATAGTCTTCAATACTTCTCGCCTAGACTTATTTCTAAATAGATTATATACTATGTTCTTTTTATAACCATTTGCAGTTGCAATCTGTTGTATTGTGAGGAATTCCTTTTTAAAATTATATTGGCTTAGTGGAACTCTTATTAGTCTGTCTAACATAGAATGGAACGCGGACATTTTGGTACTCCAAGGACAGGCTGAAGATGCGGGAATTATTGTATCCGTACAAGTTCCTTTTCTAAAAATGTAAAATTGGAGTTTGTTATCCGATATGGATATCTCCATTTGCAGCGGAAAATTTCATGAACCATTTCGAAAGCGTTCTTTTCTCATCAAAAATCCAAATTTTACAAAATGTTTTTCTTTGGGTTCGATACGTGGATGATGTATTTTGTATTTGGACAGGAACACAATGTAACCTTGATAAGTTCCTCAAAGATTTTTTAAATAAACTGGATCCAAATATCCAATTCACTGTGGAATATGGTTCAGGCTCTCTAAACTTTTTAGACTTGACGCTATCCATATCGGATAACAAACTCCAATTTGACATTTTTAGAAAAGGAACTTGTACGGATACAATAATTCTCGCATCTTCAGCCCATCCTTGGAGTACCAAAATGTCCGCGTTCCATTCTATGTTAGACAGACTAATAAGAGTTCCACTAAGCCAATATAATTTTAAAAAGGAATTCCTCACAATACTACAGATAACAATTGCAAATGGTTATAAAAAGAACATAATATATAATCTATTTAGAAATAAGTTTAGGCGAGAAGTATTGAAGGCTATATTTCCAAAAGGTGTGGAGAACGATGACCACGTTTGGCGAAAAATACCCTACTTACCTGGAGCATGCGAAAAATTAGTAGAACCCCTTTCAACCGCAAAAATTAAACCAGCATTTTTCAACAAACACACTCTCAGAAACTACCTTTGCAACAACAAAATAAGAAGATCTACTGAACTCTTACAAAAAAGTGGGGTTTTCAAAATCAACTGCTAAGGTTTATGATGGTGTATATATCAGAAAAACTTCAAGAACCTTACAAAAAAGATTTACCGAACATATGAATGCCTCAGTTCACTCGGACCCTTCTTCCGGACTGTCCCAGCATATAAAGGCTACAGGACATTCTTGTTCCCCAGATAATATACAACTACTCCATTGTCTCCCATCCGGCCGTGTTCTTGATAAATTCGAAATCTTCGAGATCAACAAAACACAAACATCTGAACATCCTTAATTGCCAAGTAGACTTAACTTATAAAAGCCCTGTGCTCAATTTTGCTTTTGATAAATAAACATAAGCGAGAGCTACAGTACCTACGTTTGCAACGAACTGTTGGATACCCTATTCCCCATATTTTTGTATGTGTATGCGTCTGCCTCCCGCAGCCAGACGATGTTTCAGTTTTAGAAACAAAGTTTTAGAAAAAAAAAGACATTTCATTGCCAGTATAATCACTATATGAGCTCATCATTCAATTTAAAGCTTGCAGATCGATTTGAACAAAAGAAGACAAAACTTAAATTTTTAGAAATTAGATTTTATTTATTTATTGAAATCAAGCTAAATGTCTAGCGTACAGTAATTTTATCATATTATAAGTTATAAAATAATCGTTTAAAACCAATATTTGTTACATCGGGAAAATGAATTAATAAGTTATTATTTACGTTCTATAAACTGAACATATTATTTAAGGGCGAAGACCTTTCGTAGTTGGTACGACAGTGCGTTATATAAATTGGGTCAGGTAGACCTCTTAGATTACGGTTGGGAACATTAAAACTAACGCGAGACAGAAGATTCAAAGCATCAATATTACCATTAATCAGATTAACAATAAAAGCAAAACATAAATAAGAACGTCTGCTCTCCAGGCTGGGTAGGTCTATGAGTTTTAGAGGGCTAATGTACGATGGAAGATTTAATGTGCTCTGCCAGCCTAGGCCTCTGAGGGCAAATTTTAAGAACCTTTTTTGTATTCGTTCTATTCGTATTTTGTGGCAACTGTAATAAGGGGTCCATACCTGGCAAGCATACTCTATAATAGGTCTGACAAATGAGGTAAACACTTGTTTGATGACATAAGGGTCAGAAAACTGACGTGATTCCCTTTTAATCCAACCTAATACTGAATTTGCCTTAATGCATGTGGCATTAATATGTTGCGTAAATTCGAGTTTTTATCAAACAAGACACCAAGGATAGATACCTCACTTACATTTAACAGATTTACACCATTGAAACTGTACTCAAAAGACAAAACGGATAATTTTCTAGAAAAATTTATAATCTTACACTTGTCGATATTTAACAACAAACAATTTCGTACACACCAATTGTAGAAAGCATTCAAATCCGTTTGAAGCTTATCACAGTCAAGTTTACAAGAAATAGTTTTAAAAATGTTAACATCGTCGGCATATATGAGGCAGTTTGAGTGCCTTAAAACTGATAGGAGGTCATTTATAAATAATATAAAAAGAACTGGACCCAAATGGCTACCCTGGGGTACTCCAGAATTAACTACAAAAGATTTTGAATGGTAGCCGTTAAAATTCACAGTATAGGACCTATCAAGTAAATAGGATTTGAGCCAAGCAATGAAGTTCATGCTAAAGCCCAGCTTGCTCATTTTCTGAAGCAGAACTGTATGTGAAAGCTTGTCGAATGCCTTGCTGAAATCAGTAAGAACACAATCCATGTGCTTCTTATTTTTGAAAGAATCAATACAGAACTCCGCTCACTCGATGAGAAGAGTGACAGTCGAACGGCCCTTTGAAAAACCATGTTGGTTAGGAACAATTATTGATTTTGTGTAAAAACTCAATGTTTTGCAGACCATTGCTTCAAAAAGTTTCGGAATAGCAGACAGTTTAGCTATTGGTCGATAGTTTCCAATTTGATCCTTTTTACCTTTTTTATGTAGAGGAATAATAAATGATTGTTTCCATGCATGAGGAAACTTACACGTAGACAGTGAACAGTTGAAGAGAACAGCAAGTGGAAAGGACAAATGACTAACACACTTTTTTAGAACTTAAGCTGGCACTCCATCAGGGCCAGATGTGTCATTATCTTCTAAATTAGATATTAATTTCGAAATATCGCCGCCAGTTATATGAAAATTTATATCAGTCAAGTGCGAATACGATTTCAAATGACCAAATAGTTGATCATTTTCGTCAAGATTATCACAGTTTAGATTATCATAGTTCGAATAGTTATCACAGTTGGAAGAATCACAGATGAATGCGCTTTGAAAAAATCAGAAAATAGTTGTGTAATGATATGTGGATCGTGGACTGAAATATTGTTATGTTTAAAAACGGACGGATATGGAGTACATTTACGTTTGCTATTAATAAAATTCCAAAAGGATTTAGGATCCATTTTTAAATTGCTCTGAACATTTTGTATGTAATTAAGATACTTAATACTTGACTCTCTGTTGAAAATATTTCTGGCCTCACAGTAACTGAATTTATTCAGCACATCAACTCCATATCAAATAGAGCCAATTCAATTCTAGGCTGGATTAAGAGAGAGTCACGGCAATTTTCAGATCCTTTTGTTACAAAACAGCTTTTTATAACATTTGTTCGTCCCATTCTTGAATATGCTTGCCAGGTTTGGTCACCCCATTACGAATGCCATATATTAAGGTTAGAACGTGTTCAAAAAAGATTTCTGCGATTTGCCTTGCGGGGCTTAGGTTGGGAAAATCCTTACGAGCTTCCCGCATACATCAGTCGACTGAAACTAATTGATTTGCCATCCCTTGTGAATAGACGTTCTTATTTAAGTTTTGTTTTTATCGTTATATTATTAATAAATGGTAACATAGACTCTTTTTACCTTTTGTCTCGAATAAATTTTAATATTCCTCAAAGAAACTTACGGAATCTACCTAGCTGCTTAAATGTACCAAACTGTCGTACTAATTATGAACGATTTTCTCCCTTAAACAAAATGTTTGAATTATTTAATCTTCTCAATAATAGATGTAACAACTTATTTGACCAATCGTTAAATTTTTCATCTAAATTTCAGTCAAATTTGTATTCAATTATATAATTGTACTCTTATTATAATAGACATAAGTACTTATATCTAAAGCTAGTCTTTAGCTATGTAAATAAATAAAAAAAAATAAAAATCGGAATCTAAGCCAGTTTGTTTGTATTTACCATAACCATAACTTATTTCTGTAGTTTTTTAATCTCCGCACTTCACTATCATACCAACTTGGAGCAAGTGATTTTGATTTATTAGATATAAGGGGAACAGATGCCAAAAAACAATCAAATATTTTGTCATAAAATTTTAAAACCATAGAATTAATATCTTAACAAGAATAAAGGCAGGACCAATCAATTAAAGATAACAAACTATTCAATTTAGTGTAATCAGTTTTTTTAAAGTTAAATTTAAAAACATTGTCAGAATCTTAATTACTACTCCTTACAAAGTTTTGAACAGTTATGGTGAGTGCTGGATGATGAGAGTCCTCTTTTACCAGAGGGTCAGTCGTTTTGTCCAGTGAAATTTCGGCATCAATTGTTGTGAAAATCAAGTCAAGGATCTTAGCATTTGAGTTTGGTATGTTATTTATCTGCTGCAGACCAAGCGACGTAATATTATCAAGAGTCTGCGAGTCATCTACTGAAAGGTTTCCTGTTGGCACCATAGTGTTAGTATCAGGACATCGTTTCCAAGACACATTGGTTAAATTAAAATCTCCAAGGCATACTATGTCGTCAATGTAGTTCATCAGATCAAATATGTAATTTAAAAAGGTGAAGGCTTCGTTGTAGGTATTAACTGAGCTTCCAGGAACAATGTACATAGTGACGAAGTAGATATGTTTTCCTTGAAGATCCATCTTCATACATAAAAACTCTTCGTTCAAACAAACAGGAACACTGACTAGTGAAGTCACAAAACAAGATTTTACGGCAATATGGATACCACCGCCAACAGTAGTAATACTCGGATCGGAGTATCTATCACGTCTTTAAACATTAAACGAAGAATCAAAAAGTTCTGAGTCCTTTATTCCACCAAATAGCCATGTTTCCGTCAAAGATATGACATCGTAGGAAAAGTTCAAGGTATTAAAGTAAACCAAATTAGTCTTTGTCCGTAAGCCTCTTAAGTTTTGATAAAGTATATCAATTAGTTGCAACGAAGGTTTGTTGGTCTTGTCAAATTCTTCCGAAAAGGGTTATTCAAAGTATTTCGTTTAACGAATTCGTGGATGGTTATGTTTTTCGGCCAGAAATGCTTATCCAATAATTGAGTAAATGTTTCATGTGGAACAAATAACTTGAAAGACGAGTAATCAATTCCTTTCGTTGGTAACTGCTCAATTTTGAAATTGGTGTTTTTGAAATGTGATTCAATATATGCAGCTATATCGCTGCACTTAGTGTTAGCCTCAAAATTTGATAAAAAAATGCATTTGAATCTTTCAGCTGCTCTCAACGTTACTGTATGCATTACGTTATCCTTAGGTGCTTCTGCAGACAATGACGACGGTTGGATGAAGGAGGTCGTAGAAAATGTATTTGGACACACCGCATACAAAGAAGGGGGCGATGGCATTATTTGAGAATTGAAGAGAGGTTCTGAATTTGTTGATGTGGATGAGGTTGATTTCGAAATCAAAGTACATGGAGCTTCGGAATTTATTGACGACATATAGGAGGGCGAATTCGAAGATAATGAGTTAGAAGATGTGGTTAAAGTAGAAGATGGTATTTTGATAGGAAATACCGATTATATGTGTTTTTAACAATTCTTGAACTACACTCTGCTACGTAAACAAGGTATACAAACCGAAGTGTTCATCTTCTTAATTCAAAACTGCGACCGATAGTTAAAAAACATTAAAAAATTAATGCCTATTACGACTTTTGACGGAAACGCCCCTTAAAAGTGGGCGTGCCCTAAAAATGTTTAAGAAAAACTTAAAGCACTAACTAAACTTTAATCATTAGTCAGTATTTAGGCATATGTGTAAAACTACAGCTGAATCGAGTAGTTTTTAAACGATCTTACCTGAACAAAGGTATTTTATCTAAATCACGCCTTTAAAAGTGGGCGCATTGAAAAAATTTACACAAGAAAATGTAGAAATATTTTTCATGTAACGAACGGAAGGGAAAAATGTTTCAATTGAAAATTGGTAGTACCTTAAATTTTTACAACAACATTTTTCGTTCTTTCATGAAAAGTGGGCGTAAGCCACGCCCGAAATTCAAAAATTTCTTTTCATACACAGTTTTTAGTTTCTACTAAGAGACGCAAGATGCTTGCGGATTCATTATAAGTAGGTACCGTTTATTTGCAAAAACAATTTTTTTATGTTTTCAGTGAAAAGTGGGCGTCAGCCACGCCCAAAATCAATTTTTTGATTTCATACACAAGATGTTTATGTGCAAGTAATATCCACAAAATCTAATGTTTTTCGCATTAATATAACAATTGTTATTTTATAAAAACAATATTGATGGTTTTGTATACAAATTGGCCATAATCCACGACCAAAATTCAAAAACTTCTTTTCATAAACAAAGTTTTTAGTTTCTACTAAGAGATGCAAGATGCTTGCGGATTCATTATAAATAGGTACCGTTTATTTGTAAAAACAATTTTTTTATGTTTTCAGTGAAAAGTGGACGTCAGCCACGCCCAAAATCAAATTTTTTGATTTCATACACAAGATATTTGTGTGCAAGTAATACCCACAATGTTTTATGTTTTTCGCTATAATATAACAATTATTATTTTATTAAAACAATATTGTTGGTTTTGTATGAAAAATGGGCGTCATCCACGCCCAAACTGAAATTTTTTTTTAGTTGGAAGAAGGTTTACCTGAAGCTTGCGCGTGCAAAATTTTAACGTTATGCTTTTATCATAACTGTACAAAAAACATAATTGAATTTTACCAAATTGAGGTTGTTAAACAAAAATGGCGATTGTAGGCGTGTTTGTGGGCGGATTTTACCGGTTCAAGAACTTAGCCTTACTCTTGAACCAAAAATTATATATACCAAATTTCAGCTTTATAGCTCAAAAATTGCGACCTCTAGAGAGTATACATACTGACGGACGGACGGACGGACGGACGGACGGACGGACATGGCTAAATTGACTAGGCTTTAGATTCTGAGTCAGAATATATATACTTTTCTATACCTAACGGTATTATTTCTCTATGTTACAAACTCCACACCAAATACAATATACCCATTCTATGGAATAGGGTATAAAAATAATGTTTTCAATATTTTTATGTAATTTCATGACTTGTTTATTATATGTATACATTTGTATTTACAGTATATGAAACTCGAACTTAATTCTCTTGACACACTGTTAAATGAACTTTGCACGCACTATTTTATTCTATGTATAATTAGTCTCCTGATGATGTCCTAATAAGACGAAACGCGTCGATTAAAATTATTAAAGAACTGTGATAGAAGTGGAAATTAAACAAGTGTTTTATTTAACATAATGCCTTTGGAAGTGTTACATTTCGCTAGCCCGCTATTTTACACCCGTGTGTAACTGAGACGTTTATAAACAGTATAACAAAAAATTCAGTATTTTCAAAATTATTTATCAAACAAAGGGGGTACGGATTTCGCCGGGTCAGCTAGTACAAAATAGATATATAAACATTAAGAGCATACCAAACATAAGCTATGAGCATGGTGCACTGGTTTTGAATGTTTTTTTAGAAAAGTTTTACTAATGTTAAAATCAACAATACTTTTATTTGAGTTAAAAAGCTTACACATGCGGGTAATAGGTTCGTTCATGCCATAACTAGTAAAGTATTGGGGACAATGTAATAGCTCTAACCTACGTAGATGATGAGCTGCTAAGCAATAATTAAAACCTACATATGATGGAAGATCGGGTGAGTCCAAAGTTAAAAGTTTGTGAGTAAAAATAAGATCATTGTTAATACGCCTTTGTGACAAAGTTTAAATCTGTAGAAGTAGAATCCGGTGTTCGTTAGGTCGAAGGTTGTAAGGATCTGACCAGAAGAGACCTTTTAAAGCAAATCAAATAAAATTACGCTGAACTGCCTCTATCCTAGATTTATAAACTTCGTAGAAAGGAGACCATACCTGTGATGCATATTCTAGATGAGGGCGAACAAGACAGTTATATAAAGCTAGGATTACATAAGGATTTTGAAATTTCTTCGATCACCTTTTAACAAATCCCAACTTGGAATTAGCTTTTTTAACAATAAAGTTGATGTGTTCCGTGAAACTCAAGTCTGTACTAAGGTTAACTCCCAGATCCCTAAACCTAAAAACGGGATGCAAAACTTGTTGTACAATGTAATAGTTGTGTGTACTTGGTACCCGTTTCCTTGAAAATGTCATTGTCTGACATTTCGCTGGATTCAGGCTTAAAAAATTCATGCTACACCAGATAGCAAATCTATCAATGTCGGCTTGCGATTCTAAGCGGCCATTAGCTGAGTTAATAGATTTGAAAATGTTCATATCATCCGCGAAAACAAGGATCTCACTATAATGAATACACGAAGTTACGTCTTTGATAGCTAGTATACACAGTATAGGACCAAGATGGCTGCCTTTTTTGACTCCTGATGAGTAAATCCAATTAACGAATCCTACAAGGAAACCTAGAGCTTTCAATTTGAAAATGATGATTTCATGTGAGAGTTGGTCAAATGCTTTTGAAAAATCTGTGTAGATACAATCCAGCTCATGTCCACTCTCCAATGCCCTTGAGCACTTGTTCATAAAGGTTAATAAGTTTGTGACAGTACCCCTCTTTTGCAAGAAGCCGTGTTGCTGATGTGATTAATTTTTTTCAGAAAAACGTTTTACTATCACAAACTACTTGTTCGAAAAGCTTTGGAATAGAAGACAGTTTAGAAATCGGTCTGTAGTTCGTGATATCGGACTTTTAACCCTTTTTTAAGACGGGAATAATAAATGAATCTTTTTATACTTGAGAAAACTTACCGGACTTAAGGGATAGCTTGAAAGGAAATTGCAGCGGAGATGCTAAACGGAGGAAAAATTTTTAATATTATAGTAGGAATGCCATCAGGACCGGGAGGGTAATCATTTTCCATTTGGATGTTGTTAAAAGTGGATTGGGGGAAATTACAGGAGTAATCAAAGAAATTTTCGTCTATATTTACAGGATTTTCAATAAAAATATGACTGAAATGCGGTGCAAACGCATTGCATATCTCAGGTAAACTGTCAACTTCACTGGATACCCATCAGACTTCTTCTTTAAATTTTCAAACTTCCAACATCTCCTTGGATCAATCTTCAACGAGATTTCCATTTCCTTCACATAATCACATATGCTGCATATAGTTTTCTAGATAGTAAATTAAACTCTTCAAAAAGTGCAAGGAACACATGATCATAAATTGAAAGACTTAATGTAAGACTTCCAAGTCTTATTCCGTTGATTGCATAGAGATTTAAGCTCTTTCGTGTACCACGGATGGCTGGAGTTGATATTTTTAGATATTTTAAGAGGAATTTAATTTATCAAGCAGCTAAAAACTCCACACCAAATACAATATACCCATTCTATGGAATAGGGTATAAAAATAATGTTTTCAATATTTTTATGTAATTTCATGACTTGTTTATTATATGTATACATTTGTATTTACAGTATATGAAACTCGAACTTAATTCTCTTGACACACTGTTAAATGAACTTTGCACGCACTATTTTATTCTATGTATAATTAGTCTCCTGATGATGTCCTAATAAGACGAAACGCGTCGATTAAAATTATTAAAGAACTGTGATAGAAGTGGAAATTAAACAAGTGTTTTATTTAACATAATGCCTTTGGAAGTGTTACATTTCGCTAGCCCGCTATTTTACACCCGTGTGTAACTGAGACGTTTATAAACAGTATAACAAAAAATTCAGTATTTTCAAAATTATTTATCAAACAAAGGGGGTACGGATTTCGCCGGGTCAGCTAGTACAAAATAGATATATAAACATTAAGAGCATACCAAACATAAGCTATGAGCATGGTGCACTGGTTTTGAATGTTTTTTTAGAAAAGTTTTACTAATGTTAAAATCAACAATACTTTTATTTGAGTTAAAAAGCTTACACATGCGGGTAATAGGTTCGTTCATGCCATAACTAGTAAAGTATTGGGGACAATGTAATAGCTCTAACCTACGTAGATGATGAGCTGCTAAGCAATAATTAAAACCTACATATGATGGAAGATCGGGTGAGTCCAAAGTTAAAAGTTTGTGAGTAAAAATAAGATCATTGTTAATACGCCTTTGTGACAAAGTTTAAATCTGTAGAAGTAGAATCCGGTGTTCGTTAGGTCGAAGGTTGTAAGGATCTGACCAGAAGAGACCTTTTAAAGCAAATCAAATAAAATTACGCTGAACTGCCTCTATCCTAGATTTATAAACTTCGTAGAAAGGAGACCATACCTGTGATGCATATTCTAGATGAGGGCGAACAAGACAGTTATATAAAGCTAGGATTACATAAGGATTTTGAAATTTCTTCGATCACCTTTTAACAAATCCCAACTTGGAATTAGCTTTTTTAACAATAAAGTTGATGTGTTCCGTGAAACTCAAGTCTGTACTAAGGTTAACTCCCAGATCCCTAAACCTAAAAACGGGATGCAAAACTTGTTGTACAATGTAATAGTTGTGTGTACTTGGTACCCGTTTCCTTGAAAATGTCATTGTCTGACATTTCGCTGGATTCAGGCTTAAAAAATTCATGCTACACCAGATAGCAAATCTATCAATGTCGGCTTGCGATTCTAAGCGGCCATTAGCTGAGTTAATAGATTTGAAAATGTTCATATCATCCGCGAAAACAAGGATCTCACTATAATGAATACACGAAGTTACGTCTTTGATAGCTAGTATACACAGTATAGGACCAAGATGGCTGCCTTTTTTGACTCCTGATGAGTAAATCCAATTAACGAATCCTACAAGGAAACCTAGAGCTTTCAATTTGAAAATGATGATTTCATGTGAGAGTTGGTCAAATGCTTTTGAAAAATCTGTGTAGATACAATCCAGCTCATGTCCACTCTCCAATGCCCTTGAGCACTTGTTCATAAAGGTTAATAAGTTTGTGACAGTACCCCTCTTTTGCAAGAAGCCGTGTTGCTGATGTGATTAATTTTTTTCAGAAAAACGTTTTACTATCACAAACTACTTGTTCGAAAAGCTTTGGAATAGAAGACAGTTTAGAAATCGGTCTGTAGTTCGTGATATCGGACTTTTAACCCTTTTTTAAGACGGGAATAATAAATGAATCTTTTTATACTTGAGAAAACTTACCGGACTTAAGGGATAGCTTGAAAGGAAATTGCAGCGGAGATGCTAAACGGAGGAAAAATTTTTAATATTATAGTAGGAATGCCATCAGGACCGGGAGGGTAATCATTTTCCATTTGGATGTTGTTAAAAGTGGATTGGGGGAAATTACAGGAGTAATCAAAGAAATTTTCGTCTATATTTACAGGATTTTCAATAAAAATATGACTGAAATGCGGTGCAAACGCATTGCATATCTCAGGTAAACTGTCAACTTCACTGGATACCCATCAGACTTCTTCTTTAAATTTTCAAACTTCCAACATCTCCTTGGATCAATCTTCAACGAGATTTCCATTTCCTTCACATAATCACATATGCTGCATATAGTTTTCTAGATAGTAAATTAAACTCTTCAAAAAGTGCAAGGAACACATGATCATAAATTGAAAGACTTAATGTAAGACTTCCAAGTCTTATTCCGTTGATTGCATAGAGATTTAAGCTCTTTCGTGTACCACGGATGGCTGGAGTTGATATTTTTAGATATTTTAAGAGGAATTTAATTTATCAAGCAGCTATTAAAAATTTCGTAGAATTGAGTTACTGCGTCGTCAATGTTCGAAATATTAGAAGCACTCAAATGGTCATAAAGTAATTGAAATTCAGCTTTACGGAAATCAAGTGAATAAGAAGAGTCTTCAGCATTACTATTATTAAGGAAATTGCTGCTCATATCAAAAAATATATCCAATGGAGGATGGTAGGAGTCTTCTTTAGAAATGGCAGAGGTAGATTCTACCACTACCGTACTAACAGCGTCAGAAGAAAAGACTTAATCGAGAATTCAATTTCTACAATTATTAATATAGCTTACTTGCTGTAAGTTAGTAGAAGTAATGTTATCCAAAAAAAGAAATTCCTGTTGCGAAGAAGTTAAGGCAGCTTCTTAATAGGACTTCTCTCCAGAAGGGGTCCAAGTAATGTTAGGTAAATTGAAGTCACCTAACAGTAAAATGTTGCGTTTTAAACTGGCAATATCAATCATATGATCAAGAATTAACAATAGATCGGCAAAAACTGACTCAGAACTTTTCGGTGGAATATTAAAATTAATAATGAAAAGATCATTTGATATAAAAGAAACCTTAACACAAATGAGTTCAATTGAAACATTAAAGGGAAAAGAGACAAGAGAAGATGTCATGCAAATACGAACAGCAATCAATACGCCACCGCCCAGTTCCTTCAGCTTATCCACATGACGGTCCTTTCCTAAAACAGAAAACTCATCGTCGAAAATGTCTGTTTCAAAAAATGAACTATTGAGCCATGTTTCTGTGACAGCAAAGACATCATTGCGGAAAAGCTTGAGAGTTTTTAAAAACTTTCGATTATTGAGATTTTTTGATCGAACTACAAATTCTTTGACAAGTGTACCAGGAGGCCAACATTTATTGTCGCAGAGAGAACCGAAAAATGCTGGAGGAGTAGTTATCCTAAACGATGACACAAAACTGTCAGGCTTACTGATTTTAGTGAATTTTATAGCTGACGCATTCGAAATGCAGTTATTAACAACAAAATGTTGAATTATGTCATTAAGTTGGAGTTCAGGGTCAACTGGGTATTCAAATACCTATTAATTTCGGCTTAGGAACAGATTCTATTTTTTGGGTGTTCCCGAATCGTTGATATTATTAGTATTAGTAAACGAAAAACTTGATACAATTTTCGGTTCAGAGCAAGATGGGGTAGTGCTGGCTAAGACAATGAGAGCCGCCGCCGTCGGTCGTCGGTGGATTGATATCGGCACTGGAGTTGCTGACAGTGGTAATATCTACTTCTTGAAGAGGAGGAGACAGTGTGTTACGACAGCGTTCGATAGCTTTATCATAATAGAAAAATTAAAATAAAAAAAAAATAATTGTATATGCACCTAATCGGAGTATCCCGACTGTACACTGATTTAATTGAAACAACAAGACATTATCTTTATCCTTAAAGAATTTTAATTTTAGATACATATAGGCAAACAAACAAAAAAAATAACTTTTAAGGGTTATCCATTGATCACCTGTAAAAAAAAATAAAATGCACGACTGGGTCGCACGTACTTGTGCTGTGGGTGCAATAGTACGATGAAAACAAACTTTTCGACCAATGAGAATAACTCATTTTGGAAAAAATTGGTAAAACCTAAAAAAATTTGATTGAAACTGGAAAAACCGATATACGGGAGCTAACGTTAAGAAACCTTTAATATTTAAAATTAAGACGTTATCTTTTGGGTGTTATAAATGATACAAATGTCCACTTATGGCCAAATTAATAATACTGTTAAAAGCAATTTCCGCTATTATCATGTGTAGCCAAGAACTAAAAATGCAGTTTTCTTTGAAGTATTCTATATATGTTACATACAAAGTTTCATAAAAATCGGGGAAGCCGTTTTTGAGTAAATTTGAAAAAAAAAACGAAAAAATTGGCCAAAATCTAGTGGCTCTTTGTATAGGAGCAACCATTTAAAAAAGAGAAACCGAAAAAAATCAATGCCATCTGGTAGGAAGCTGTAAGGAACTATACCAAACAATGTTTGAGTGAATTCGATACAACCGTTGACAACTTATGGCCATTTGAAAAAAAGCCGTTAAGAGCAGATCTCCGTTATTTGCATTTTTAGCCAAAAACTAAAAACGCAGTTCTCTTAAGAACACTAAAAGAATATAACACACAAAGTTTAATCAAAATCGTTAGAGCCATTTTTGAGCAAATTAGAAAAAACCAAAAAAAGTTGGCTAAAACTGAACGGCTCGTTGTATGGGAGCTACCATTTAGACAGGCTTCGCTGAAAAATGTATAAAGCCATCATATAGAAGACTATAAAGAACTATGCCAAACGAAGTTTGAGTCAAATCAATCGAGCCGTTGCGAACTTATGGCCATTTGAAAAAAAAGCCGTTTAAACCTGATTTTCGTTACGACCATTTGAGCCAAAAACAAAAAACGCAGTTTTGTTCGAAATGCTTAAAGTTAGCTAAATTTTAAGTTTAATCAAAATCGTTAGAGCCGTTTTTGAGAAAATCCAAATTGAAAAAAATCGTTACTTGAAAGGTACAAGTTTGAGCCGGGCTAAGACGAAATAAAAAAAATGTCGACAACCGTTTTTCTTGAAACTGCTATATATCAAGTTTGAAGAAAATCCGTCAAGCCGTTTAGACTGTAGCATAACGTGAAAAAGCGCACAGACGCACATACGCACATCCGCACATCCGCACAGACAGACCGACGGACGGTATGGCGAAAACCACTTTTTTGGGCTTCTCTATCATCGTAATGTCATGTTTGATTAAAACCTCGATTTTTTTTTCTGCACGTAACCAATACTTGCCCTATAGAGCAAGTAAAAAAGAAAATGGGTAGGTAAACAACGATGCCATCAATATCAATACTTACCTACTGACGAAAAAAACAAAAGCGAGTATCTGTATCTAGATATATGAAGTAACTAAAAATAAAAGAGAAAAAAAAAAAAGATAATTTAGATCAAGTTAATATGTATGTACTGTACGTATGTAAATATTTACCTTGTACGTCCTGCATTTTTTGTTTTTTTTTTTTCGGTTTGACTATTTTTTTTGTTATTCCTATTTTGCCCCGAATGATGATTCAACCGTGCCTGATGTTATTTATTTTATTGTGTAGGTACTAGTGTTTAGTTAATATTTATTATTATTATTACTTTTATATTTATTATGATTAAGTTAGTTTTAATGTTTTCTGGAAAAAAATACGAGCACCTCATTTATACAAAAAGAAAAGAATCAAAACAGAATGACATATGTCAATTTGACACTTGTCAGCCCTATCAGGCGAATTCAGTTCGCCCCGATAGTATGCGTTCAGAAAGTATAGACGAATTTCAATGGTATAAATAAGCTATAGAGCTTTTATTGGTGATCGATGATTTTTAAATAACAAATAATAAAGTGCAATAATAATGAAAAGTGCAATATGATAGGAAATAAGTATTATTGATGGGGTCTAGGTATAAGGGAAATTTATTTATTTATTATTAGGATTAGGATTATAAGATCGTATATTGAAGCTTTTAAGAGTACACATATACAGACAAACAGAAATGACGTAGGTGTAAGTACACAGATATAACTAGCTCACAAAATGTGTACGAAGAAATGCGAGAAAGAGGGGAAGGCAAAGCTCTACATTTTTAATCAGCAATTTAGGTGAAGGAAAGATTTAAAATATAGGCCATAGGGCATCGACCCCTTATTATGTATAAGATTTGAACATATGTTTCTAGAAATAAAGCTTTATCGGCTACAATAAAATATAGGTACCTACTATTAACAGTTTAAGCAAAGCAAAAGGGACTTTCACACTGTGCATAGGGACAAGTTGGTAAACTTAATTGTCGTAGCACAAAGAAAGTTTAAGTTCCTTTTTTCTATTAAAATAATCACCAGTATCGGACAATTTCAAATTATAAAAAAAAAAGAAATTATAAAGGGGTAAGCATTAAACAAGAAACACTTTCTTATTTATGAAGTAGCAGAAATACCTAACAAGAAATTTCCTTTAGATTTAGAACAAAATATATTGTCCAGAATCCACTAATCCGCTGATCTAGTTTCCAAACACGGAACTATTTGAGACTCCGCTATTTTGAAAGCAGAGGTAATGTTCAGATAAAATGTCATACATTCAAAACTGAACTTTAATATTAAAATTCATTTAGGTTCGAGGGAGGGACAGCAAATCTTACCCCAAGTGTGATAAAGAGTTTATCGAGGTATACAACTCGGGCCTCTGCATAGATTTTTTTGGAAGGGACGAGAGGGGACCTTTGACGGGTTCAAGGTCAGGGACAGTTGCTACGGCAGGGTGCTCCTTGGACTGTACCGGAGGATTCATTTTTTTTTTTTTTTCGTGTGACAAGTGAAACAAAAAGAGTTCAGCTTAATATTAAAATTTAAATTTTTTAAAAAGGCAAAGAAAAGAAGAGATATAAAAAGTGAAATTAAGTAAAAATTAATATTAATAGTTTAAAAAAAGAAAGAAAATATAAAGAAAGAAAGAAAAGAAAAAGTTGAAGAAAAGTGAAGAAAAAAAAAGAAAGGGAAAAAAAAGAAGAATAAGAGAAAAGAAAGAAAAAAATCAGTGAAGTGTTGTGCGTATCCGGACATCTTAACCAGTTGCATAGTTAAACCTATATATACATATACATACATAAATAATATTAATAAAATCATCCGTACCGAGAACTGCCGGCAGGATCCTGGATACTGACGCGCGAGAGGACTCTAATGTAAGTTCCTTTATAAAAAAAAATTAATTAAAAAAACATATTATTAAAAGAAAAAAAAAACCAGATTTGATTGTGTGTGTGTAGTGAATGTGTGTGACTGGTATTTAGAAGAAGGATGAGAACGGGTTGGGTTCGGGAGCCCGTTTTTCAGAATCCTGTTTTTTTAAATCCTGTCTTTAAAATCCCGTTTTTTAAAATACTGTTTTTAAAAATCTTGTTTTTATAAAATCCCGCTTTTAAAATCCTGTTTTTTACCATCCCGTTTATTAAATTCCCGTTTTTATAAGCCCGCTTTTGGAATCAACACAAGGTGTTTTATTTTAAAAATCGCCGCGATTTTTAAAATAAAACACCTTGTGTTGATTCCAAAAGCGGAATTAAATTTATTTAACAGCCCAATGCTGATGATGATGAGGTGACATAATGTTCATGGGCGTTATGTCGTATGAAAGGAGACAAAAAGAAAACAAAAAACAAATATTTGGAGAAGTTTTTTTTATTGATTTTGTAACTTAACAAATAAAAAAATAAAGAACATAGAACATAACAAAAATGAGGTTTCAAGATTTTAGATATTTTTTCGAAATATTAAGATTAAAGTTTTATGTTGTGAGCTATGCGGCGCAAAATCTGTTCTAGTCATTGATTTTCTATCTTTAATTATTTTAGAAATTGCTCTAGATTTCAAAACATTAATTTTTTTGAAAAGCTTTTCAGCTCCATTTTTAATTTTTTCAATTTCTGTTTTAACAACTATGTTTTCTTTAGCTAAATTTTCAATAAGTTTGTATTTATCAAAATACGAAACGGGCTAAGCGGGATTTAAAAAGGGGGCTCACGAGAAACGGGATTCTGTTTAAACAGGATTATTAAAAGCGGGATTTTAAAAAAGCGGTACTTTAGAATCGGGATTTGAATTTTTTTTTTTTTTGCGGGATTATAAAAAACGGGATTTTGAAAAACGGGCTTCCGAACCGCTCCCGATGAGAACACACTCTGGATCTTTAGATTTGAGTCAGATCAAGTATAATTTATTTTTTTTACTTAAACATATATCTTTTTCTAAGTATTTTTTTCCTTCTTCGCTTCAATTTTAACTAATAAGGTGCTAAACTAAAGAAAATTGCTTACACAATTTTTTTTTCATCTAATTTTTTTTTCTCTTTTCCTTTATACCTACATACAAAAAAAAAAGATTATTAGATAATATTAGATTTTGTTATTGGAAATAAAAATTTGAATATTGAGATGAGAGTTATGGAATACCATTTCATTGAAGTTGTTATAGACTATAATTAAGATGGAATTCTAAAAATCATTCAAAAGGTGTGTGGAGGCTCGGCTGAGCCGACGATCCACATATGATGTCTATTCCTCTACATGATGACTTAACGACCACATGCAATCACATTTGAACTATACTCTACTGAACCACAACGTAGATGACGGACTGCTCTAGGCAAAGTTACCCTATACTTATACTACACTACACGATACTCATACTACACTTCTTACCCATTGTTGCGAGACAGGGTTCCACGGGGGACTTACTTTGGGAAAGTAGAAGGGTGGCGGCACGCTTGTCGTTGCACGGCTATGCTCGACGGAAATGGGGTGGTTCTTTGCCGCTTCCACTTATCCCTCCTGCTCGACAATCAAAATTATCGTGCCAGAAAAAGAAGAAAGTTATAGGAAAGGAAGAGGAGTTTGAAAAGGAATGAAGCTACGTTAAAGGAATGAAAAGTTACCACAAATCGAAGGACTTTGACGTCACCTGAAGGAACATGTAAGTACAGTGCTTTTAAGATTAAACTAACCTAACTAAACCTACCTAAAATTCTGAATAATAATAAAAAAAATGAATGTCCACCACCAAAAATGATAATATAAAATCCCATCACCAATTATAATAAAAAAATGAAATCCAAATTACCTCCACCAAAGTCAAATTCGCTGGTACGAGTTAAAACTTATATACATCTTAAATTTACCTTAATCTAAACCCTAAAACTAAAGCACTTTACTTTTTTATCTCCCTCCAGGTATCGTACTACTGAATTCCAAGCGCTCGCCAGATGTTATTGACGAAGGCCTGGCCTTTCCATGGCCGATGTTCAGAAATAACCCCTATAATGACCAACCAGTCGCAAACTGTCTGTAGTGTACAGTCAGTTGGTCATGTCATACTACCGGAAACGACATCAGGACGGCTTTGTCCGCCTCCACACACCTTTAGCTGAAAAGAATTAGCAATTCATAATCCCGAATTTCATACTACTTTATAAATTTTTATTTTATGAATTTTCATACAAAAAAAATTGAGCTCTCCAACTCAGTAAATATCTATAAACGAAAAAAAAAATGTAACTTCAAAATTCTTAAAAACTAAAAAAAATAAAATGCACGACTGGGTCGCACGAACTTGCTCTTATGATAAGCAATTGGGTAGTGGCTGCATATATGGATATTAAAAAAAAATTAAATAATTTCGAAAATTCTTTTATTTTTTAAATTAGTTTAAGAGTTTTCTCGGAAAAACTAAGTATGCAATAAAATTTCAAAGCTATACGGAAATCTAGGAAAAAAAAATATTGAAAATCGTTGGACCAGTTTTTTTTTTAAAAGGTTATTTTTGAAAAAATTTTCAAAAAATATTTTGAAATTTATTGGAGTATGCAAATATATGGCAATCTGTAGTTTACATTTGAAAAATAATTTAAAAAAAAATCAATATACCCGTTTCCAACATATTTCGAAAACCAAAAATTTTTTTGAAAAAATTATAAAAAATCAAAAAAAAAAGTTTTTGAAAATTTTGAAATGCCATATTAATAAAATTATGAATGACTTCCTGTGGCCAAAATTTTATTGAAATCGAATGTATAGTTTACGAGAAAATTTGATTTGAAAATATTGGTTCTATGAGAGGTACCGTTATTAGACAAATTTTGAAAAAAAAATTTCGAACCAAAAGATAGATTTTCTTGCCAAAATAGCATTCTGAAAGTTTTATCAAAATCGTTAGAGCCGTTTTTGAGAAAATCAATTTTTGTCTTCAAGATTGTATGGCAGGTGCAGATATTTTTGGACCTAGAGCAAAAATAAAAAATATGTTCCGAGGGACGGCCAAATAAATCCTAAATACCAAATTTGAAGCAAATCGGCCCACCCGTTCAGCCTCCAGAGGCGCGAACAGACAGACAGACAGACAGACGGACGGAATTCCCAGACCCACTTTTTTCGACTTCTCCATCATCGTAATGTCATGTGTGATTGTTATCTCAAATTTTTTTTTCTGCACGAATCCATAACTGGCCTTATAGTACCTATAATCGCAAGTAAAAATGTATCTATAATAAGAAAACTATATTAAACTAACCTAAGATGAAAAGTTTATGGGGCAATGCTGACTAAATTTAATAATTTTTTTTTAAAAGTACCTTCTGGTCTTATTACTTTGGACTTACTTCTTGTCTCGGTCCCTCGGTGTCCTGCCGGCAGCACTACGAAGAACTGGTGTAGATTTATGTTTGATTTTATAAATACAACAAAAATTATTAAAAATCAGCAACCACAACCACTGTTCACTTTTCCAATGAAAAAAAAATACAAACAAAAAAATTGAACTTAAACAAAAATGGAGAACTGAATTCTTTTACATATAGAAGTTAATTCTTTATAAAAAAAGAAAATCTGAATCTTAATTAGTGCTCCTTTTCACTTTCAAATAATAAAAAAAAACATCAATTTCTTTAAGCTCAGTGAAGCTTTTCCGCTTCACAAAACCACCACTCAAAAGTCTGTATCCTCTTGGGATTTTGATATTAATATCACTCGCGTATATAAACACAAAATCCAGGACACTAAAGGGGTTTTGTACAGTTGAATACTTTGCTTTTGTTTAGCTTCAAAAGAAAGCTTCCTCTCGAAAAAAAAAATCTTCACTGCTGGCAGAAGAAAAAAAAGCGGCAGAGGCTCAGGCCCGCTGGTGCAGTCCTTAGCAGCTCAAATATGTAGAACCTGAACCTAGATTAGATAGTTCGATTCACTTCCAATAAACTATTAAAACTTCATTGAACTTTCATACCTCTGAAATTATTGGCGAACTGCAATCAAGATCTTATAAAATCTTCCTTTTTGGATTTCCAAATTCCAGTTCTCTTTGTAGTTATATCTATGTAATATATTATATACATATTTATTAAACTGATCAATATAATCTATCACTTGAATCATTTTTCCACTTTACCTATAATTTCCTTTGTATTTAATTTACTGGTTTTCTTTTGCTTTTCTTAAAAAAAAACTTCGGAACTTTAAATCGCTTGAAAATACTTTGAATTTGCGATTCAAAAACAATGGCCGTTTATGTTATACTTTGCGAATTTAACTTAGCTATGACCATGAAATCCCACAAAGGTCAACCCCAGTCTTCATTTTCATATAAGTAAATAGTTACCTCTACATCTGAGCGAGATAACTATTTCAATTCATATCTATAAGGAAAAATCAATTATTCGAAATATCTCCTATCCTTATCTTTAAATTGCAACTACCCCTGGCCCACATACTTAAAATCTAACTTACATACCTACATATTGCACTAATAATGATGTTTTCCATCATAACTTAACTTAACATAAACTTAATACATATTACAAACAAAACTACCTAACTTCCTCACATTTAAAAAGTCTACACAAAAATAATAACATTTCATTTAAATTCACCACATCTGGCAATGCTACAATTCATTTTGACTTGACTTCTCAAACTCAGCGAAATTCTTTTAGTTTGCCCGACCCCCTTTCCTTCAGGTGCGAGGAAGAAAGATATCTACTTTCGCATGCGCACCTGAAGAGGTAAACATTACACTCAAACATTAAATAATAAGAACTGTCAAAAAAAAAAAATTACAAAACGTAAACAATGAAAGAAAAATGCTGTGGATTGAACAAGGTGAGTAATAATTGTTAAAATTTAGTGCTTTTAATTGTCCATATTTCCAATATTATTACTGAAATTTGTTCTTCACAGTATTGAGAACATTTTTCAGCAATAATCTTGGAAACATAACTCAATTACTGGTCAGACGGTGTATTGGAAACATTTCTGTGCTTGCACATGAAAATTTCCAAAACACCGAAATCTGCTTTCAAATTTTCTTTTTAGGAATTTACTTAACTAATAAACTAATATATTTTCTTTTCTTTTTCAGAATTTATGAATGTTGCAGGGGGGCATAGAGGCCACCCCAGAAAAATAAAAAGGAGGAAGGAGGAGGCTTAAAAAAAAAAATCTTGCCCATCGCAGCGCGTTTACCGCCGCGGCAAGCGCATTGGATTTTTTTTTTCATTTGCTGCAATTAACCTAAGGGGTTGATTGTGTCCAGTCCAGGTAAGTTTTAATTTAACTTGCTGGCTCCGTAACAGGCTCGGTGGAAGTGGCTGAGTGGCCGTGAGGTCACTTACACCGTAAAAAAAAGGACCAGCAAGATTGTTACTTTGTCTCGGTAATGTGTGGCCGAGCCCACTACCTGAGATAGTCTCATTTATTTGTCGGGCTTCAAGTTATATTTTTATAAAAATGTGATGAACATTAAGAATTTAACAAAAAACTTTCATATACATATGTACATATTATACATAAATAAACAAGTAGGTACACTGAAAACAATTAATTGAGATAAATAAATAGTCTAACACCACAAAAAAAAATATATATAAATAAATGAACAAGCTATACTTAAACTAAATAAAATATCACAGATAAAAGAAGATAAACTATACTTAAACTAATCAGGTACTATAAACTAAAAGAAAATATCACAGATAGTTGAATGTAAATAACTAACTCTACTTAAACTAAATCAGATACTTTTGACTTCTCAAAATATCACAGTTAAAGATAAATAAATAAATATACTATATGCTTAAACTAAAGGTAAAAATATCACAGATAAATAAATGTAAATAGATACTCTATACTTAAACTAAAGATAAAAATATCACAGATAAAAATAAGATAAATAAATAATTAAACTTATTAAACAAATTAACAAACTGTGACTACAAATAATACTTAGTATACACTATACTATACTAACATTTAATACACTAACCTAATATCACAGTTTGTCGAAAGCAACACCATCTGAGTGCGTCACCTTTCAACACAAACTTAGACATGTAGGTCTTTTGCGTGAAAGGTTCCTACTTTTTCACCATTGAGGTTACCTACCACGTAGAGGGAATTCCCAACCGGTTTTAAAATAATTGATTTTAGGAATTTCTTTCCTAATTTCGCGTTATAGTTTTCCGCTTTGCTACTTTGCTTAAAGTTTCTGCGGAAAACTACCTGTCCAGTTTTATATTGCACATCCCTACTTCTGGTATTATATACCTTTTTACTTTTCTCATGTGCAATTTTTAAGTTTTCAAATATTTTTGCTCGAATGAGCTCTAAACGATCTTCTTTGTTAAGAATTTCGATTCTTGAATCTTTCACTAGATTTAACTTTCTCAAGAGATCATACGTCTTGGCGTGTTGGATCATAGGAGTTCCAAAGGCAGCGTAGAAAGGCTCAACACTTATTGCATCGTGCACGACACTTCGCAGTGAAAATGCAACATTGCTTACGTGTTGATCCCAATGTTTCTGATCACTACCGAGGTAGGATCGAATTTTCGACAGAACAGATTGGTTCACCCTTTCAGAAGCGTTAGCTTGAGGTGAATAAGAAGCAGTGCGAATATGATTAACACCATATCGCATCAAGAAGCTAGTAAACAATTCTGATACAAATTGTTTACCATTGTCAGAGTGCACATACTCTGGTACACCAAAAACATGAAACACATTTTCTTCGAGGAATTTCACTACCTCAGACGATGTTGCTTTTCGTATTGCTTTTAAAAATACATACTTACTAAAATGATCTAATACAATAAAGATATGCGTGTTGCCCTGTTTTGTTCTTGGATATGGTCCAAGGAAATCAATATATAGGCGTTGGAATGGTCGTTCTGTAATTGTCTGTTGTCCCATCGGCGGCCGAGTCGTTATGTTGACAGACTTACTACTTTTGCAGGTGTCACACGATCGTACCCACTTCTGAACATCGGTGGCCATCCCCGGCCAAAAATATTTTTGCCGTAATTTTGACAAGGTTTTCGATATGCCACCATGTCCCGATGCAGGTGAATCGTGTGCTGCTATCAACAGCCCTTCACACAACTCTTTAGGAACCCACAGCTTCCATGTTCGGTCGTCTTGTATTGCGTCGCCTGTTCTTATGTCTGTTCGTTTATAAACAAATCCGTCTGATATGCAAATATCAGGAAGTCTGTCTTGGTCTATTATTTTCTTTAGCTCAACATAATCCTCAGAAGAGAAATATGGTGAGCTAAAGTCAACTTCTGGTGTTAAATCTTCGGTCGTTATCTCTTCCATATGTATTCTCGAAAGAGTATCAGGGACTACATTTTGGACACCCTTTCTATGCTCGATCACGAAGTCAAAACCTTGGAGCTTAAAACTCCAACGGGCTTAACGTCCTCCAAGGTCTTTTTGCGTCATAAGCCACTTTAGACTTGCGTGATCGGTAATGATAGTAAAGGGTAAACCCTCCACATAAGCCCTGAACTTCTTTACCGATAAAACGGCTGCATAGCACTCAAGTTCAGTCACTGTGTAATTCCGCTGAGCGGAATTCAGCTTCTGAGACATGAATGCTATGGGTCGTTCATTTTTCTCTTCGTCCATCTGAAAGATCACACTCCCTACACCTGAAGTTGAAGCGTCACATTGTATATAGAAATGTTTAGAAAAGTCGGGATTTGTCAGTATGGGAGCTGTAACTAAACCCTTTTTGAGTAGTTGAAATGCAGTCAGTGCTTCGTCAGTCATTTCAAAAGTCTGTCCTTTCTTCAAGCAATCGGTCATAGGGGCGGCAATAGTGGCATTGTTTTTGCATAAATCGCCTATACCACCCCGTCATGCCAAGGAACATTCGGAGTTGTTTCGGTGTCCTGGGCACTGGAAACTCTTCGACCGCCGACACTTTGTCCTTGTCAGTCCGTATACAACCATCTCCAACAACGTAACCTAAATACTTGATTTCCTTGAAGCAGAACTTACTCTTTTCGACGTTTATCGTCAAGCCAGCTTGACGCAAGCATACGGCAACTTCCTCCAGTACTTGAATATGCGTTTGGAAGTCTGGACAACAAATCAAAAGGTCATCGAGATAGACAAAGACATTCTGCCGAAGACGACCAGGAATGACTTTATCCATAAGCTTAGACATTCTCTGGGCAGCATTACACAACCCGAACGGCATCACCGTGAATTGGTATAACGGTCGACCAGGGACTGTAAAAGCTGTCTTCCCTCTTGATTTCTCCTCCAGAGGGATCTGCCAAAACGCATCCTTCAAGTCGATACTGGAGATAAATTTAGTATCCTGAAGTCGGCTTATTATCCCCTCAATATGAGGAAGAGGATAAGCAAACTTCTTCGTCCTAGCATTAACCTTCCGTGAATCTAGGCACAGTCTACTTTTGCCACCTTTTCTCACTAAAACTACTGGAGAACTCCAAGCACTGTTACTCTCCTCTATTACACCCAGTGCCAACATTCTGTCTAGTTCTTCGTACAAGAGCTTCTGTACGACTGGCGAAACTGGGTAGTGCCTTTGCTTAATGGGAATTTGTTCGTCATCCACTTCAATTATATGCTCTTCTAGGCTTGTCTTACCCAGCCCAAGTGTAGCAAAGGAGGGAAACAGCAACTTGATTCTCTCCAGCTGTTGTGCTTCCGCTAGAGAAAGGTCGTGAAAAGCAGGCTGTTCCTTCGATGACGGAGGTACGGCAATCTCGCTGACGATATTGGGAGCTATTTTAAACCTACTCCAAAAATCTACACCCAGATATAGAGGTTGTTGAAGACTAGCGACAACGAAAATTTCCAATTCATGGGATTTGCCACCCCACGAGACAATCGATTTGAACCTACCTTCTATTTTTTGATGGTTCCCATCTGCAGTCTTAATCTCATTACTCATTTTCGTTAGCTGAATCTTATTCCTATTAACAAAATCTATTGCATTTTTCCCTAAACACGAAACTGACGCTGAACTATCCAACAAACCTAATAATTCTACACCCCCCAATTGCACTTTAACATACGGCCTATTGTTTTTGAATCGCAAATTCAAATTATTTTCAAGCGATTTAAAGTTCCGAAGTTTTTTTTTAAGAAAAGCAAAAGAAAACCAGTAAATTAAATACAAAGGAAATTGTAGGTAAAGTGGAAAAATGATTCAAGTGATAGATTATATTGATCAGTTTAATAAATATGTATATATATATTACATAGATATAACTACAAAGAGAACTGGAATTTGGAAATCCAAAAAGGAAGATTATATAAGATCTTGATTGCAGTTCGCCAATAATTTCAGAGGTATGTAAGTTCAATGAAGTTTTAATAGTTTATTGGAAGTGAATCGAACTATCTAATCTAGGTTCAGGTTCTACATATTTGAGCTGCTAAGGACTGCACCAGCGGGCCTGAGCCTCTGCCGCTTTTTTTTCTTCTGCCAGCAGTGAAGATTTTTTTTTTCGAGAGGAAGCTTTCTTTTGAAGCTAAACAAAAGCAAAGTATTCAACTGTACAAAACCCCTTTAGTGTCCTGGATTTTGTGTTTATATACGTTAGTGATATTAATATCAAAATCCCAAGAGGATACAGGCTTTTGAGTGGTGGTTTTGTGAAGAGGAAAAGCTTCACTGAGCTTAAAGAAATTGAAGTTTTTTTTTATTATTTGAAAGTGAAAAGGAGCACTAATTAAGATTCAGATTTTCTTTTTTTATAAAGAAATAACTTCTATATGTAAAAGAATTCAGTTCTCCATTTTTGTTTAAGTTCAATTTTTTTTGTTTGTATTTTTTTTTCATTGGAAAAGTGAATAGTGGTTGTGGTTGCTGATTTTTAATAATTTTTGTTGTATTTATAAAATCAAACATAAATCTACACCAGTTCTTCGTAGTGCTGCCGGCAGGACACCGAGGGACCGAGACAAGAAGCAAGTCCAAAGTAATAAGACCAGAAGGTCCTTTTAAAAAAAAAATTATTAAATTTAGTCAGCATTGCCCCATAAACTTTTCATCTTAGGTTAGTTTAATATAGTTTTTTTATTATAGATACATTTTTTTTTTGTAGTTTTTAAGAATTTTGAAGTTACATTTTTTTCTTTAGTTTATAGATATTTACTGAGTTGGAGAGCTCAATTTTTTTTTGTATGAAAATTCATAAAATAAAAATTTATAAAGTAGTATGAAATTCGGGATTATGAATTGCTAATTCTTTTCAGCTAAGGGTGTGTGGAGGCGGACAAAGCCGTCCTGATGTCGTTTCCGGTAGTATGACATGACCAACTGACTGTACACTATAGACAGTTTGCGACTGGTTGGTCATTATAGGGGTTATTTCTGAACATCGGCCATGGAAATAACGTTCGGAAGTATCTTCCAGATACTTGGGTGGGTTGGCCAGGCCTTCGTCAATAACATCTGGCGAGCGCTTGGAATTCAGTAGTACGATACCTGGAGGGAGATAAAAAAGTAAAGTGCTTTAGTTTTAGGGTTTCGATTAAGGTAAATTTAAGATGTATATAAGTTTTAACTCGTACCAGCGAATTTGACTTTGGTGGAGGTAATTTGGATTTCATTTTTTTATTATAATTGGTGATGGGATTTTATATTATCATTTTTGGTGGTGGACATTCATTTTTTTTATTATTATTCAGAATTTTAGGTAGGTTTAGTAAGGTTAGTTTAATCTTAAAAGCACTGTACTTACATGTTCCTTCAGGTGGCGTCAAAGTCCTTCGATTTGTGGTAACTTTTCATTCCTTTAACGTAGCTTCATTCCTTTCCAAACTCCTCTTCCTTTCCTATAACTTTCTTCTTTTTCTGGCACGATAATTTTGATTGTCGAGCAGGAGGGATAAGTGGAAGCGGCAAAGAACCACCCCATTTCCGTCGAGCATAGCCGTGCTACGACAAGCGTGCCGCCACCCTTCTACTTTCCCAAAGTAAGTCCCCCGTGGAACCCTGTCGCGCAACACCATACCAATTACTATATCATACTCTACATACTGATATGCTCCCATACTTACCTATACTTACTAACATCTTACCTGTACCTATCTATATTTACTTACATCTTACTTATACTTACCTATACTTATTTACATTTTGCTTTTACTTACCTGTACTTCCATACAATATATTTATACTTACCTTCACTTACACCTGAACTGGTCATTACTGGAAGTTCAAATTTGGGGCTAAGTCCAAACATCCGGCCAAGGACCTAGCGTTGGTTGTATCACCGATACAAGGGTGGGCAGGCCTAAATTTTGCCAATAACATCCGGCAAGGCTTCTGATGGCTCAATGAACCATTGTGTTGGTGAGACAGTGGGGCAACGATTTTTTTTTTTTTGTGGACAAAATTTTCTTTTAATGTTTGTAGTGTAGGTTTAGTTTTTTTTTTAAGATTATATCTCAGGATATAAAACTTTAATTTTAAGTAACATGTTTCACGACATGAAAAGTTAGATTGTAAGTGTTTAGGTTATAGTTTTTTTTTTTTTTTTTTTTTTTATTTTCTTATCAACTAAAGCATTTTTTGTTCCACAAATAAGAATGATTAAAGCCTCATCCTTTCACCAATGCAGTGGCATAGGTAACCAGGTCTGTGCAACACCTTCATATCCTGATTCCGTTTCCTATTTTTAACTACCTTTTCCCATTCTCCCTTCCTTTTCCCTTGATTTAGGCACGATAATTTTGTTTGCCGAGTGGGAGGTGGCTGGGATGAGCAAGAATTCCCCCCAATCCTTCGAGCTTAGCCGAGCGGAAGCAAGCGTGCCACAGCTCATTTCAGCACCTAAGGACACCCCCGTGGTTTACCCTGAACTCGCAACAATGGCGCCTAACGAACGGCTTAAAGATCCATTGGGACGTCAAGGAGACGATTTTATTCGTAAGGTCGTTCCCTTGGACTCACAATAATGTTTGTTTTTTTTAATTTTTTTTTTTAACATTTTATCCCAAACATTATCTGCACAAGCTTGGAGACCGTTTATGCTCTTTGCAGGACGGAAGATGGAGTTTGGCTGTCCAATCCGACAGGTCTCGAACCAGTGGATTCCGTGAGGTAAAACAAAGTCTGCCGTCAGGCAGGGAGCGGAATATTTTTGAAGGCTGAACACTTACTGCCAACCAGACTGTTAGGCACAGCCAGACATTAGAGTGGTGTAGGTGAACGGTTCTTCAAATCTAATTGTGTGGAGGGTTGTCTCTGTTTCCTAGCCAGCCACCTTTCAGGTTTATCACCAGAAAGCTCGATGTGGCGGGACAACTAGGGATAATCCAAAACACTCATTGAGTCTCAGGAGCACCAGTAGTGATCAAGACGCACACGCAAACTTCACAAGACATATCGTGAGACAAATTAAAAGACATATGACATGACACAGGACGTGACGTACGACATTACAGAGATAAGACATCTTTTTTTTGGACCGTTTGGATACTCAAAAGAAAATCCACACACCTTTGAAAAATCATATAGTGAACCTGCAATTCAATTTGAGATTTAATAATTTTTCCTAAAAATTTAAGCCTTCAGTGACAGACCTAAATTTTTGTAATTTTTTTTAATTTTGTATTTACATTTCCTGAATAATTTTTTTAATTAAGATTTTTTTTATAAAGTTTGAGTCGTAATTTTGAACATCTTGAAGTTTCATTATTTTTTTTAAAGGTCTTCATAGTTTGAATTACCTAGTTTTTTTGTATTTTGAATTTCTTATATTTTTGAATTATCGTTTGAATTTTATTTTGGAATTTTTTTTTCCTTTTTTTAATTAACTTATCTCATATATATTTTTTTGGAATCGTGATTTTGAATTTCCCATTATTTCGAAAGAATATATAATTAACAAATTTTTAATTGAAACTTTAATCTTTGATTTTTACATTTTTTTTTTTGAATTCGTAGTTCTTGCTTTTATTTATTTTTTTTTAATTTTGAAATTTTTTTTGAAATTTTATTATTGGGGTTTTATTTTTTTTTAATCTTTATTTTTGAATTTTTATTTTTTTTTTGAAAAGTCTTTTACTTTGGGTTTTTACTATTAAAATCCACGTATTTTTTTTATTTTGTTTTTATTCGGGTTTTGAATTTTTGTTCTGCGATAGATACATCCTTATTGAATTTGGCTCATTTTCATACAAATCGCGTTATCTGTTGATTAACTGACGCCAAATTTGAATTCTAAAAAGAAAAAGAAAAAACTTTTTGAAAATGAGTTCCAAAACCAGCGGAGCAGTCAGAAAGAGCGCCTTGTCAAAGCGAGGGAGGGGCACGGTCAGACGTCGTACCACTCGACTTTCCCCTGCCCAAAATCAAGGGCTAACAGATCCTTCGTCTCCTGAAGAGGAACATCACAGTAGCTTACTAGAGAACCCTTTCGATGACATATTAGAAACTGAGGAGGCAGTGGGAGGGGCTATTGATGTACCTGGGATGGGACTAGGCAACCTTCCAGAAGCCAATAGAGGGATAGGGGTTCAGGAGCTAGTTTCCATAGGGGGAAATATAAGAGAAACTAGAGACAGTGTAGACATGATAACACAAGAACTCCAAAGAGAACGCTTTTTATTGACTGCAAACAACGAACAACAACAAGACAAGGAACGAAAAGACAAGGAACGACAAGACAGGGAACGACAAGAAAATGAAGAAATGGGGATATCGATAGGAGGAGTAGAAAACATTAAGACGGTCATTAATTCTGCAATTTCGCAGGCTCTAAACGATTCGCAAAATAAAACATTAATTTTTTAGATTTAGATTGATTTTATTCAAAATTAAAAAATTTAAATATTTACATACATTAATAGATAAACAAAATCATTTAGACATGGCTATTAGCCGTCTGCCGAATTGACATTTTTACATACTTCTTTTTATAATTTTTCTTTAAAAATTCTATTGTTAGCAAATTTTTATTATCTTTTAATAAACGAATATCACATTAGGCTAAAAGTTTGGTATTTTCATTAAAAAAGTCCTTGTATGATTCTATCTCGGTATCTTAAGGCAATTGTGCAGATCCGGTATAGTTTAGACACATCCATTTCGTTTAATAGGGCTATAACTTCCTCAATACTTAAAAAGTCTTTTCCAAAGATACATCTTCTAGTTTCTCTTAAAGTTGGGCACATTCCTAAAAAATGTACAATGTCTTCCCTCTCCACCTTGTTGCATATATTGCAGATTATAGGAAGGTCTGGTCTATGTGGTATATAATTAAGGTTTAGAATTTCACTTCGCAGTCTAACCATCATAGATATTTTGCCAACACTGAGCTCATCACGAAAATAGTTGGCTTGCTGCAAATTGTGATTAAGCTGACAGTAGATTGTGCGATACAAGGAGTTTGAAGCTTCATCCATGTACTTGTTTCTAGCTACTTCGTCGACCTTGGAAATAAGTTGATACATGTCGGTTTTTAATTTTTTAAGATCCTCCACATTGCAGTTCAAGTCCATTCCACAATTTTCAGCCAAATCAAGCCATTCGCGGTACCATCCACTTTTCGAATTAATAGTTTTAAGAGCTGCCATTTTGGGTAAACGATAATCTGCCAAACTCAAAGTTCTAATTATGTAATCCACCTGCATTTTAAAAGTTTTCACAAAAAGTGGTGGAATTCCTGTTTCAAGCATTATGACATAGTTCGGTGTGTTGGATGGTAAATGGAACGCTCTTTTGATATAGTAGCGCAGCAGCTTTTCAACTATCTCATACTTTTTACTTCCCCAAGATTGTACGGCGTAAAGCATAATGGATTCTGCCACAGACTCAAATATTTTGAATTTGCTACTGTGAGCCACGGACCTATTCAAGAAACATCTCTTCCATGTTATGTTTATCGCCATTTTCGCTTTGTTTAGTTTTTCATTTAAGTGTTTCTCCATACTTAAGTTCTTGGTGAAGGTAACCCCTAAATATTTAAACTCATTTACCACTTCAATCAAGTCTCCATCGAATCTCCATTTTTCGTTAGAGCAAATTCTCCCTCCATGATTTTTTAAAATCATTACTTTCGACTTCTCTAAATTCACTACTAATCCCCATCGTTTGCAGTATTCCTGCAACCGATTAATCATTAGTTGAAGTGATTCTGGGGTATATGCGAGCAACACAATATCATCCGCAAATAGCAAAGCTTTGATAAGCGTCTCTGCGTAGACAATGCCTCCAGGCAAGCAGTCAATCAGATCTTCAATGAAAAGTGCAAATAAAAGTGGGCTTAGTGTGCATCCTTGCCTGACCCCTGAAGTAAATTGAAACCAATCCGATTTTTCTTCACCATTCCACACAGCTGCTCGAGTGTCTTCATATAATCTTTCAATTACTCTGGCAAACTTCAACGACATTCCTTTCCCGTACAACTTATAAATTAGAGATTGCCGATCCACTGTATCGAATGCTGCTTTAAAGTCAATGAAAAACACGTACAGTTTTTTTCCTTGATCTAAGAATGCCTCTGCAATACTCTTCAGAACAAATATATGATCCACTGTTGAATACCCCTGTCTAAAGCCAGCTTGAAATTCTTTTAGCAATTTGTTTTCGGTTATCCATGTTGATAGTCGCCGTTGCATTATTGCCGTAAATATTTTGTAAGATGCATTGAGAAAAGAAATGCCTCGGTAGTTTTCTGGATTTGATGCACATCCTTTCTTGAATATAGGGAAAATCAAGGATTCTTGGAATTGAACGGGTATAACTCCTGTTTCAAAGATATTGTTGAACAAATAGGCTAGACATTCGAAAAACTCACTATTGACGTACTTATAAAACTCAGTTGGAATTCTATCCGACCCAGGTGCTTTCCTATCTTTAAGTCGCTCAGATGCCAGTTTTACCTCTTCAGAAGTTATTCGTCGATCAAGAGTTTGATTTTCAAATCTCGGAGCTGCATAATGAACATTAATTTTATTGGCAGAGCAGACCAACAATCTTAGTACAATGCCCCAGATGATTCAATCATTAGCGGGGAACCAGGCTGCGATGAATGAGAGGTTACAATTAGTAGAAACTTTGGTAGTATATGCTAAATAAGATAAGCAGGAGAAACAAGCGAGTCAGAATCGACAAAAAAAGGCTGACTGGTCTGACCCCGAAGTCAGCCCGCCTAGGCCCACTCTTCCCACTGCCAATCGGTCACATTCTCACAGGGGTGTAGCCTGTAACGACCTAAATAAGAGAATTGACATCCACAAGTGCGGTGTCAAATTTGATGGCACTTCTAAGAGTATGACCGTCGAAAGCTTCATTTTTAGAGTGGAAACTCTGCAGACAAAAAACGGGGTCTCAAATGAGCAAATTTTTGCAAACTTCCACCATTTGGTAACTGGCCCTGCCGAGAAGTGGTACTGGCAGTATCTGGAGGAGAATCAAAATGATGAATTCCTTAATTACTACGATCTGAAGATGGAACTACTCAGACAGTATCAAAACAGTAAAGGAGATAATGACATTCGTAGAGCTATTATGGATAGGCGGCAACAGCCACATGAAAGTTTTGATCAGTTCTATGAAGATATTAGGGGTCTGACGTTACAAATGAAAAATAGACCAAGTGAGTCAGAAATCCTTTCCATTGTAAGACCAAATATAAAAGATAGGGTCGCGAACTTGATCTTCGCATGTTCGATTAAGGATATACAAAGCCTGCGGGAAGAATGTAGGCGAGCTGAAATACATCTAGCCTCAAGAGACTGGAAAAATAAAAAACAAGTAAGCGAATTAGGAGAAAGAACGACTCCAAGAAGCAGAACCGTCTCAATAACTTCAGAGGATGAACGGGAGGAACATGTTGCGGCTGTACTATACAACCGGACGGATAAATCACAAACTAAAAACAGGACAGACAAGCGACAACCTCGCTAGAGAATCTTTAATGAGAAGTTTAGTTTTAATAGGGGAATTAGTAATAGAAATTTTAGAATGACAGCTAAATTACGGGAAAAGTGTGCAATAATTAGAAAAAGAAAACATAGAATAGAGTCCTCAATCCTAACAGTTTCTGATTATAATAGGCCTTATGCCAAGGTAGTGTTAGACGGGGAGGAGATGGTAGGCCTTTTAGACAGCGGAGCTTCTGTTAGTTGCCTTGGGAAGGGGGAAGCTGCAACAGCAGCTCTATCTAGGGGTAGATTTTTGGAGGGCTTTTAAAGTTGCTCCAACTATAATAAGTGCTCTAGACATGCCGTCGGAAGGGCAAGAGCTTGATCTTATGCGTAAGCTTTCTCCAACACAATCTGAAGAACTTGAGCGTGTCAAGCTTACATTTCCGTCTTTCGCAGTTTTGGGTCTGGGTAAGACTTCGGTCGAAGAACATGTCATTGAGATGGAGGACGACACCATTCCCATTAAACAAAGGCATTATCCGATCTCACCTGTCGTACAGAAGTTGATGTATGCTGAGCTTGACCGTATGCTTGAGTTGGGGGTGATTGAGGAAAGCAACAGCGCTTATAGCTCTCCAGTTGTGTTGGTACGAAAGCCAGGCAAAAACAGACTATGCTTGGATTCACAGACGGTGCACGCAGCCACGAAAAAATTTGCGTACCCTCTCCCTCACATTGAAGGGATTTTGAGTCGCATTCACGACACGCATTTCATCTCGAGTATCGATTTGAAAGATGCTTTTTGGCAGATCCCTCTGGAGCTCAAATCAAGAGAGAAGACAGCTTTCACAGTCCCTGGGCGGCCGTTGTATCAGTTCACGGTGATGCCATTTGGACTATGCAACGCGGCTCAGAGAATGTGCAAGCTGATGGATAAGTTCATTCCCGCTCGTCTGAGAGAGAATGTCTTTGTTTATCTAGATAATCTCTTAATTTGTTCTCCAGATTTTGAAACCCATATGAGTGTCCTAAAAGAGGTAGCGAGATGTTTGCGGGAAGCGGGGCTGACGATAAACGTGGAAAAGAGCAAGTTTTGTTTTAAGGAGATCAAGTACTTAGGCTATTTCGTTGGTGATGGATGCTTGAGAACAGACCCCGAAAAGGTTTCTGCCGTGAAGGACTTCCCTGTGCCAACCACTCCCAAACAACTCCGTCGTTTTCTGGGGATGACGGGTTGGTATAGGCGCTTTATTCCAAATTTTGCGTCTTTATCAGCTCCAATGACAGACTGTCTGAAGAAGGGAAAGGACTTTACTATGACAAGCAAAGCACTGACAGCATTCGACAACCTGAAGACGACCTTAGTGACAGCACCAATACTTACTAACCCTGACTTCACAAAACATTTGTACATACAATGGGACGCTTCATCTTCTGGCGTGGGGAGTGTTCTTTTCCAAATGGACGAAGATTCATGCATTCATGTCACAAAAGCTGAATTCTGTAAAGAAGTTCCGAGCCTATATTGAAGGATTGCCTTTTACTATAATAACCGACCATGCGAGCCTTAAATGGCTGATGACACAGAAGGACTTGAGCGGCCGATTAGCTCGTTGGAGTTTCAAACTGCAAGGTTTTGATTTTACAATAGAGCACAGAAAGGGAATCCGAAATGTAGTCCCGGATACTCTATCAAGAGTTCATATGGACGAGATCTCGACTGAGATGCCAGAAGTTGACTTCAATTCTCCATTCTTTGCGTCAGAAGAGTATGTTCAATTGAAGAAGACAATTGAAGAAAACCAAGACAGACTTCCAGACACATGTACCTCCGACGGCTTCGTATACAAACGGACTGACAGACGGACTGGAGACCCCATTCAAGAAGATAGAGCTTGGAAACTCTGGGTACCGATGGAGTTGCGTGGGAGTCTTTTGGCATCAGCACATGATTCCTTTTCAGCTGGTCATGGAGGAATACACAAAACTCTGGCCAAACTTCGTCAGAGGTATTTTTGGGACAATATGACCACCGAAGTCCAAGACTATGTAAATAACTGTGATATATGTTAGTGCAATAAACCGACGAATTCAATCTCTAGACCACCCATGGGACAACAAACAATAACAGAACGACCTTTCCAACGACTCTACATTGACTTTTTAGGACCTTACCCACGTACGAAAACTGGACACACACATATTTTAATAGCCTTAGATCATTAGATCATTTTAGTAAATTCGTCTTTCTTAAACCCTTGCGAAGAGCAACAGCAGCTGAGGTAGTAAAATACCTTGAAGAGAATGTTTTCCACACTGTCGGTGTACCCGAATATGTCCATTCTGACAATGGAAAACAATTCGTTTCAGAATTGTTTTCCAGCTTCCTTAAAAGATACGGTGTTAAATACATACGAACCGCATTTTACTCCCCTCAAGCAAATGCTTCGGAACGAGTAAACCGTTACATGACGCAAGTAAGTTCGAGCCATACTATGCTGTATTCGGGTCTCAAATGATTCAAAATGGTGAGACATATAATCTTCTACGACGACTTGACATGATCAAAGACACCGATATCAAAATTTTAGACAAATCAGATAAACAGGCTTTGTTAAGAAGAAGATCTTTCAAAACCTGAATTTAGCCCATCAGAGGTCTGCAAAAATATATAATTTAAGAACCAGAGAAATATCATATAAAGTGGGACAGATAGTATATAGAAGAAACTTTAAGAAAAGCAACCTCATAGATAAATATAATGCAAAACTAGCACCAACATTTATTAAATCAATCATTCTGAAGACTGTGGGTAATTCTCTTTATGAGTTGGGGAATCTAAATGGTGAAAAAGTAGGAAGATATCATGCTAAAGACATCCATTCATAAAGACGCACTCAAGCTGCTGTTGTTCTTTCAATTAATCTGTGATATGTGTATGTGTACTAGTTTTTTTTCACAAATTATAATAGAATATATATTTATTTATTCTTTAGTTATTTATTAAATGTATTTATTAAATGTATATTTATTTTATATTATATCCTGTACTTTATTTATTTATATATCCGTGGCTTTTAGGTTATTTGTTATAGAGAATTCATATATTTTTTTGTTTTGTCATAGAGGATTTATTTATTTATTTTATTTATATCAGCAGTAGGTTAAGTAAAGGTATAGTTAATAATATATTTATTTATTTATTTATTTATTATTTAGGCTTTATAGATTTATTTATTATATTATACTGAGAGCAAAGACTGAACCCGTAAGACTGACTAGAATCAAGAAACCTAATCAAACTTATCAAAATCCACGGGGATTTTCAACTCTTAAGATTTTACCCAGACTAAACGGCTTAAAAAGTATCTCAGGGAGTGGGACGTGCCACACGTCGTGAACGGCTTGTACAAAAATCAAATTGAGTGCAACTCTTCGTATAAAAAGGATCAAGCACGAAAAGGTGTAACATATCTGATATTAAAGATCGAACACCGTTTTTTTTTACGAGGCCAGTTTCGTCACGACCACTCCACAACTGTCGTCGAGCTTGTTACGACAGCGTTCGATAGCTTATAATCATAATAGAAAAATAAAAATAAAAAAAAAAATTTTATATGCACCTAATCGGAGTATCCCGACTGTACACTGATTTAATTGAAAGAATCAGACATTATCTTTATCCTTAAAGAATTTTAATTTTAGATTAGCCAAACAAACAAAAAAAAATAACTTTTAAGGGTTATCCATTGATCACCTGTAAGAAAAAAAAAATGGGTAGGTAAACAACGATGCCATCAATGTCAATACTTACCTACTGACGAAAAAAACAAAAGCGAGTATCTGTATCTAGATATATGAAGTAACTGAAAATAAAAGAGAAAAAAAAAGATAATTTAAATCAAGTTAATATGTATGTACTGTACGTATGTAAATATTTACCTTGTACGTCCTGCATTTTTTGTTTTTTTTTTGGTTTGACTATTTTTTTTGTTATTCCTATTTTGCCCCGAATGATGATTCAACCGTGCCTGATGTTATTTATTTTATTGTGTAGGTACTAGTGTTTAGTTAATATTTATTATTATTACTTTTATATTTATTATGATTAAGTTAGTTTTAATGTTTTCTGGAAAAAAATACGAGCACCTCATTTATACAAAAAGAAAAGAATCAAAACAGAATGACATTTGTCAATTTGACACTTGTCAGCTCTATCAGGCAAATTCAGTTCGCCCCGATAGTATGCGTTCAGAAAGTATAGACGAATTTCAATGGTATAAATAAGCTATAGAGCTTTTATTGGTGATCGATGATTTTTAAATAACAGATAATAAAGTGCAATAATAATGAAAAGTGCAATATGATAGGAAATAAGTATTATTGATGGGGTCTAGGTATAAGGGAAATTTATTTATTTATTATTAGGATTAGGATTATAAGATCGTATATTGAAGCTTTTAAGAGTACACATATACAGACAAACAGAAATGACGTAGGTGTAAGTACACAGATATAACTAGCTCACAAAATGTGTACGAAGAAATGCGAGAAAGAGGGGAAGGCAAAGCTCTACATTTTTAATCAGCAATTTAGGTGAAGGAAAGATTTAAAATATAGGCCATAGGGCATCGACCCCTTATTATGTATAAGATTTGAACATATGTTTCTAGAAATAAAGCTTTATCGGCTACAATAAAATATAGGTACCTACTATTAACAGTTTAAGCAAAGCAAAAGGGACTTTCACACTGTGCATAGGGACAAGTTGGTAAACTTAATTGTCGGAGCACAAAGAAAGTTTAAGTTCGTTTTTTTATTAAAATAATCACCAGTATCGGACAATTTCAAATTATAAAAAAAAGAAGAAATTATAAAGGGGTAAGCATTAAACAAGAAACAATTTCTTATTTATGAAGTAGCAGAAATACCTAACAAGAAATTTCCTTTAGATTTAGAACAAAATATACTGTCCAGAATCCACTAGTCCGCTGATCTAGTTTCCAAACACGGAACTATTTGAGACTCCGCTATTTTGAAAGCAGAGGTAATGTTTTAATATTAAAATTCATTTAGGTTCGAGGGAGGGACAGCAAATCTTACCCCAAGTGTGATAAAGAGTTTATCGAGGTATACAACTCGGGCCTCTGCATAGATTTTTTTGGAAGGGACGAGAGGGGACCTTTGACGGGTTCAAGGTCAGGGACAGTTGCTACGGCAGGGTGCTCCTTGGACTGTACCGGAGGATTCATTTTTTTTTGTTCGTGTGACAAGTGAAACAAAAAGAGTTCAGCTTAATATTAAAATTTAAATTTTGTAAAAAGGCAAAGAAAAGAAGAGATATAAAAAGTGAAATTAAGTAAAAATTAATATTAATAGTTTAAAAAAAGAAAGAAAATATAAAGAAAGAAAGAAAAAAAAAAGTTGAAGAAAAGTGAAGAAAAAAAAAGAAAAGGAAACAAAAAAAGAAGAATAAGAGAAAAGAAAGAAAGAAAAAAATCAGTGAAGTGTTGTGCGTATCCGGACATCTTAACCAGTTGCATAGTTAAACCTATACATACATATACATACATAAATAATATTAATAACATCATCCGTACCGAGAACTGCCGGCAGGATCCTGGATACTGAAGCGCGAGAGGACTCTAATGTAAGTTCCTTTATAAAAAAAAATAAATTAAAAAAATATATTATTAAAAGAAAAAAAAACCAGATTTCATTGTGTGTGTGTGTAGTGAATGTGTGTGACTGGTATTTAGAAGAAGGATGAGAACACACTCTGGATCTTTAGATTTGAGTCAGATCAATTATTATTTATTTTTTTTACTTAAATATATATCTTTTTCTAAGTTTTTTTTCTTTCTTCGCTTCAATTTTAACTATTAAGGTGCTAAACTAAAGAAAATTTTTTACACAATTTTTTTTTCATCTAATTTTTTTTTCTCTTTTCCTTTATACCTACATACAAAAAAAAAGATTATTAGATAATATTAGATTTTGTAATTGGAAATAAAAATTTGAATATTGAGATGAGAGTTATGGAATACCATTTCATTGAAGTTGTTATAGACTATAATTAAGATGGAATTCTAAAAATCATTCAAAAGGTGTGTGGAGGCTCGGCTGAGCCGACGGTCCACATATGATGTCTTTTCCTCTACATGATGACTTAACGACCACATACAATCACATTTGAACTATACTCTACTGAACCACAACTTAGATGACGGACTGCTATAGGCAAAGTTAACCTATACTTATACTACACTACACGATACTCATACTTCACTTCTTACCCATACCAATTACTATCTCATACTCTACATACTGATATGCTCCCATACTTACCTATACTTACTAACATCTTACCTGTACCTATCTATATTTACTTACATCTTACTTAAACTTACCTATACTTATTTACATTTTGCTTTTTCTTACCTGTACTTCCATACAATACATTTATACTTACCTTCACTTACACCTGAACTGGTCATTACTGGAAGTTCAAATTTGGGGCTAAGTCCAAACATCCGGCCAAGGACCTAGCGTTGGTTGTATCACCGATACAAGGGTGGGCAGGCCTAACTTTTGCCAATAACATCCGGCAAGGCTTCTGATGGCTCAATGAACCATTGTGTTGGTGAGACAGTGGGGCAACGATTTTTTTTTTGTGGACAAAATTTTCTTTTAATTTTTGTAGTGTAGGTTTAGTTTTTTTTTAAGATTATATCTCAGGATATAAAACTTTAATTTTAAGGAACATGTTTCACGACATGAAAAGTTAGATTGTAAGGGTTTAGGTAATAGTTTTTTTTTTTTTTTATTTTCTTATCAACTAAAGCATTTTTTGTTCCACAAATAAAAATGTTTAAAGCCTCATCCTTTCACCAATGCAGTGGCATAGGTAACCAGGTTTGTGCAACACCTTCATATCCTGATTCCATTTCCTATTTTTAACTACCTTTTCCCATTCTCCCTTCCTTTTCCCTTGATTTAGGCACGATAATTTTGTTTGCCGAGTGGGAGGTGGCTGGGATGAGCAAGAATTACCCCCAATCCTTCGAGCTTAGCCGAGCGGAAGCAAGTGTGCCACAGCTCATTTCAGCACCTAAGGACACCCCCGTGATTTACCCTGAACTCGCAACAAGTGGCATACTTATTGGAATGGAACGAAGAAGTTAATTTTGTTGTGGAAATGTTAAATGTTGATATATGTAAGTGATACGAATTCTGAGCTGTATATTAAATTCAACAAAGATATACCATTTCAAATTTAAACAAATGTTAAGGAAATAGTGAATCCAGCAATTTATACAGATTTCAATAATGTTAGTCTAGAGGAAAGTCAATTTAGGATGCGGTTAATTTTAGTGAAGAATGTCCCATTTCATTGTCCGCCTAGAAGTTTGCCTTACACACATAAAATTGAATTAGAGAAAATTCTTAAGGATCTTTTAGACAAGGGTTTAATTCGAGAATGTAGTTCACAATACGCGTCACCTATCGTCCTTGTGGAGAAAAAAATAAAGATTTTAGGCTTTGTAAAGACTTCAGATAGTTAAACAAAATAACTTTGCGAGAGATAATTATCCTCTATATTTGATAGAAGATATATTGACCGGTAGAAAAATAAAAAGTTTTATACAACACTAGATTTTCGGATCGGATTTTATCACGCCCCACTCGTACATGATTCCATGAAGTAAACATCTTTTGCTACCCCTATTGGTCAATATAAATTTACTATGATGCCGTTTTGGCTGAGAAATACCACTTCTGTTTTCGAGCGTTATATGAAGCATTTGTTTGGTGAGATGATTTCACAATCGAAAATACTTAATTATTTGGATGATATCCTCATCGCGACCGAGACCATTGGAGAACATCTTCAAATTCTTCAAGAAGCTAACAGTGTCGTAGTTAGGAAGGGGTTGCAGCTTAGATTAGACAAATGCCTTTTCTTACAAAAAGAAATCACTTATTTAGGTTACAGAATTTTCGAAGATGGTGTCGGCCCAAACAAAGCAAACCTCAAAGCAATTAAAAGTTTTCCGCCACCTTCGAGTACTAAAGATGTTTATAGGCTTTTAGGTATTGGTCCTATTATAGAAAATTTTTCTTTCATTTTGCGAACATTACCAAGCCTCTTTATGACCTTCTAAAAAAAGATACTCCATTTGTTTTCGGCTCCAAGGAAATTGAAGTCTTCAATTTGTTGAAAGGCAAATTAGTTGCAGCGCCTTTTTTGTCCATTTATAACCCGCATAATGCTACAGAACTGCACTGCGATGCGAGTATACTTGGGTTTGGAGCACTCCTGCTCCAAAAACAAAGTGGTTCCAAATTTCATCTGCTTTTATATTTTTCGAAGCGTGCGACTGGTGCTGAAAGTAAGTACCATAGTTACGAGCTGGAGACGTTGTCCATTATATATGCGCTAAAACGATTTAGGATATACTTACTTGGAATCCCATTCAAGGTTGTGATAGATTGTCATTGTTCAGACATTGGACAGAAAGTCTTTGAATCCTCGTATTTCCAGGTGGGCGTTAGAGCTTCAAATAAACGATTATACTGTCGAAGACAGGAAAGGTGATCGGATGTCACATGTGTTGATTCCCTTAGTAGACACTTAATATCCTGCATATTGTGGAGTTTGCCGAATTTTTGACAGATAATAACATTCACCATGTCAAGGTGGCAACCCACTCCCCACAATCAAATTGTCAGGTGGAACGCCATAATCGTATAAGTACCCCTATGTTGGCGAAAGAGCGTGAAGCATATACCACTGGTGGATGGGATAAGCACTTAGATAAATTTGAGTTTGGGATTAATAACACTGTGAACCGAAGTACTGGATTTTCTCCCAGCACTCTTTTATTTGGTGGGGATCAAAAGGGTCAGTTGTGCGATAAGGTCAAGGAATTTTTAATGGATAGCGTAGGATGTCTAGGGATTAATGTTGAAAATGTGCGGTGGAAGGCTTCAGAAAATATGAAAAAAGAACAAAACTTAAACAAAATTTATTATGACAATCGTCAAAAAACTCCGACAAAATATGAGATAGGTGACTATATAATGGTCAAAAATGTCGTCACCACGCCAGGTATTAACAAAAGGTTATAAGCCAAGTATAGGGGACCGTATTAGGTAAAAAGTGTTCTGCGAAATGACAGATATGTTATTGGTGGCATAGACGGTTTGCAGCTAACCAGGTTACGACATAAATATATATGTTCCCCGGGCAATATGAGACTATGCGGTACCAGATACTGACTTGAAGAATGGTAAAAACGTGGACGGATCCAAAAATGGAAATGTAAGAACTATAAATTAAAATTGATTATGTTACGTGACTATGCCCACAGACCAATACAGACCGCAAACTCGTACTCCTCTTGCCTGAAACACCTTCGAAATATTTGTTCGTGTCTGTGAATACGTGTACATCTCTGCCTGTGCATTTTGTGATGGCAACCATCCCTGCGTATGCCATTTATTTTTTTGGCAGCCTTACTGTTTCCGTTTAAAAAGCAAGGGAGAGCGTCACAATCTGAAAATAAATGGCATATCAGCTGATTTTCAGCTTCTAGGCAAAAGTAGAGACCATACAGTGAGTTGGCGGTCTGTATCTTATTGGTCCGTTACTATTTGTCAAATAGTGTTGTCCTCATCCTCAAGATGTCTTGAGACCATTTGTCCAGTGGGACCAAATGCGCAGGTTCATTTGTCTCGGGACAAAAAGTGCTGGGATGAACTGTACCCAACCCAATTTTTTTTTTTTTCAAAAACGCTTTAAGCTTTTATTTTTAAATTTTATTTTTCTGATAAAAACTACAAAGTGCTAGAAGTTGGCATACTAAAAAAAAGGAATATATTTTGGAAGTTTTTTTAAAAAAAACTGTTTTTGAAAAAACTGGTCGAACGATTTTGAAAAAAAAAATTCTTAAAATTCTTAACAATAAACAAAATCATATGGCTTACTTAATTTTTGCAAAAAACGTTTTAACTATTGCTTTTTAAGTGATAAATAAAATTTCATATAGTCTTTCCCTGCTTTTTTTTAAATCTCAAACCCCAAGATCACTGTCTCACATGAGAGCAAGTTTGTCCGACCCAGTCGTGTGCTTTATTAACTTGCGATTATAGGTAATATAAGGTAAGTTATGCATTCGTAAAAAAAATTCTAACAATCAAACGTGACATTACGATTATAGAGAAGTCGAAAAAAGTGGGTCCGACAATTCCGTCTGTCCGTCTGTCTGTATCGGCACCTACTCCTACAGCCTGAATGGCTAAACCAATTTGCTTCAAACTTGGTACAAAGTATTATTATGGCGTCCTACAAGAGATTTTTGGAATTAGCATTCTAGCTCTAATACTAACGGTACCTGCCATACGATTTTTAGTGAAAAATTAGTTTTTCTCAAAACAATTTTGATAAAACTGTCTGAATAGTGTTTTCTGTACAAGCTTTTAGTTTTGGTTGGAATAGATTTTTCAGAAAAAGTTTTATAACGGTACCTCCCATAGGACTAGTTTTTTGAGATCCGATTTTCTAGTAGGTAAGCCACTTGACGAGCTTCGATGAAATTTTTAATGTAGAAGCATTCTTAAATTACAAAATAATATAAATTCTTATATTTATATATGTAGTTTTTTTGTAATTTGTTTAGGAAAAAATCGAACTAAATAAAAACTAATTTTTTAAACTTAAACTTAAACTATATTTAAAAAAAAAGTTTTTTGAGTTTTTTAAATAGTTTTATAAATTTTTTTTTTATTTTTCCAAAAAAACTACAAAGTGCTAGAAATTGGCATACTCAAAAAAAAAAAAAAAATTGGAATATGTTTTCGAAAAGTTAAAAAAAAAACTGTTTTTAAAAAAAAACTGGTTAAACGGTTTTTCAAAAAAAATTCTTAAAATTCTTAACAGCAACCGAAATCATATGGCTTACTTGATTTTTTTTTCAAAAAAACGTTTTAACTAGTGTTTTTTAAGTGATCAATAAAATTATCAGTTTTTCCCTGCTTTTTTTTCAAAAATCTCAAACCATAAGACCACTGTCACACATCAGAGCAAGTTTGTCCGACCCAGTCGTGCATTTTATTAAAGAACATCTCACAGTTATTAAGATTTTTAAAGGATCAAGTTATCATGCAACTTACGGCTGAAGTCTGAATAATGGAAATAGTTTAATGCGAATCGAATTGTGATTGGAGTTTTTTATATAAATAAGTCAATTAATTCTCTCCCACTCTTTTTGATCTTCATGTTTCTTTACGAACAAAAACTGTAACTTACAAAAATAATCCATGGTTTAACAATGAAATTCAAGAAGCCATTAACCAAAGAAACACTGTTTATAACAGATGTAAACGTTTCAGAATAACCGAAGATCGCCAACAATACCGGATATTACGAAATAGATGCGCGAGTCTTATAAGTGCTGCAAAAATTAGGTGGTCATTTAAGTCTTTCACAAAACGAACGTAAGCTTTGGAAGAACCTTCGAGATATTGGTATTGGCAGCCGACACCATCTGGACGCTGAAGTTGATTGCATTGATTTGAATAGAAAATTCGGATCATCGGTTCCGCGACCAACTTCAGCTGATGCCTTCAGATCTACTCAAATGTGGGAAACCTTATCGTCCAATACAGGAAATTTCTTTAATTTTCCCAGAGTTACTCCATAGGATGTTGTAGAAAGTTTTCTCTCTATTAAATCAAATGTCTCCCATTTGTCACGCACCTAATTAACACCATTTTTACGAAAAGCGTCTTTCCTTCACAATGTAAAGTTTCTAAGATAATACCGATCCCCAAAAACAATAACAAAAAAGAATAATTTCAACCCATTTCCATTTTATTTATTTATTTGAAAACATACACATTAAGAAATAAATATCTTATAAGTAGTGATGTTTAAAACTGAGAAAATTTAATTATATACACAAAAATTTGTAAAAGTATTTAAATCTTAGATCAAAATTTTAAGTAGAAAAACAAAAAGGAATTAGTGCCAGTTTAAAGTTTTTTTAAGAAAAATACAAAATACATTTATCCTTTCTTTCCAAAGTAGCCGAAAGACTTATGCATAGGCAAATTACTGATTATTTTAGAACAAACAATCTTCTGTGTCCCAAACAGTACGGATTCCGTTCTCATCATAGCAGCACCACTGCTATCCTTGATATTGTTGAGCAGACAAGGAAAGCTTTAGGTGATGATAAGGTCACGTTTTTGGTTTTGCTCGATTATTCAAAAAAGGCTTTTGGTACCATTGATCACTCCATAATGTGTACTAAGCTTTATTATCGGATTAATTTTTGTTCTGAGGCCTTGAAGTTAATTTATTCTTATCTAACGTGGAGAAGTCAAGCGGTGGCTGCAGGAAATCGATGGTCTGAGTTGTTTTCATTGGACTGCGGAGTTCCACAGGGATCCACCCTTGGACCGCTTCTCTTTTCAGGGTATGTTAACGATATTCCATCTGTTTAGGTCATTGCGAAGCACGCATGTTTGCTGATGATGTTCAGCTTGTAAAACATTGTCGCCTACGCCTTATTGAAGATGGCGCTTATAGCATTAATCAGGATCTGAATAAATTGTTTGCATGGTCCAATAGATATAGTATCATTTTAAGCCCCAACAAAACAAAATGCCTTGTTATCTAAAAAGAAATTGCTCGATTTGTCTTATTTTCCTGTTCTTAAAATTAATTGCATCACAGTGGAATACGTAGAGAACGTAGAGAAAGCTAAAAACTTAGGAGTGTATTTGAATAGAACCCTTACTTGGAACGATCATGTTAATGCAGTGGTAGGGAAGGCATATGGTGCGTTGAGGACTCTTTCGGTATCCAAATAATTTACCTTACTAAATACAAGGAAAATGGTTGTTAAATCGCTTGTTGTACCTATCCTTACCTATGGGTGTGAAGTGAGTGAGCTTTAGAAAGTTCAACGTTGTTTTTAACAATGCTACTCGTTACGTCTTTGTTCTAGGACGATATTGCCATATTTCATCCTATTCTAAAAGTATGTACGGTGTCACTTTTGAAAACCTTTTAAAAATAAGAACCCTTACTAGTTTGTTCAACATAATTCACACGCAGAGACCACCCTATCTCTACAGAGAAATCCAGTTCTCGTCTTCTAGCAGAACCAATCAAATTGTAATCCCTCAATTCACATGTCGGGACGCCAATTTTTCATCAACGGTGTTATCTTGTGGAACGCGTTGCAGCGTGAAATAAGAAGAACAGATCTACTAGTTACGTTTAAAAGATATTTGTATGCCCATTTCGCGGCCATAATTTAATGCATCTACAAAAGTAAAATTGTTGTTAATAGATACCTATATACTTTATAATCATGTAAGTTTAGCTGCCCGCTTTTACTTATGTTTTTCTATATATTATTATATGTACATATGCATAAGGATAAAAAAAAACTGATTAATTTTATTAATTGTTAAAATTGTTGTTCTTTTAAATAAATGTGTTACTTTTTTTTATTTTATGAATTGTATAGTTGTATATATATTTAGATTAAATATATTTTTGTTTTTGTTATAGTTAGCTCCAATAATTTAATTCCACTGTGAAGCTTAGTTATCTACAAGATGTTAATCTTAATACTAAGTTCCTTTTTAATAAAATAAATAAATAGTAATTCATATAGCAGAACCACAATTTAAGTTAAATACTTAAAGAACAAGAAAAGGTTAAGGCAGCAGAAAAAGGAAGTTGATGAATTTTTCCATAACAGAAATCATTTCTGGTATACCCGAGCAACGCCGGGAGGGTCAGATAGTCATTAAATCAAAAGAATCTAACCGAAAAATATTGGGCGTTTCTTTCTTGCATATTGGAGCTGTGTGCTGCAATCGAAGTTTAAATCAAACAATGCAAAATGTTAGAGAAGCTAAAAAAAAAAAACCAAAGGATTTTTTTTTGATCGTGAGAGGGGTTCATCAGGCGCCTACTCTTTTCGCTATTTTCGACAAAGTGCTATTGTTTTGGCTGCCATCTTGAATTTAAGGAAAGTTGGTTTTTATTAAATAAGTCGCTTATTATCAATTGTTGACTAAAAATTCACTCAACAAAAGTTGTTCAGAATTTTATTTCTTTAAAATTGGTTAACAAGTTTTTTTTTTTAGTTTTTAAAAATTATTAAACTTTTTTTTTATTTTTGCTTGGTTTTTAAACCTCGTGTTGTGAGTTCAAACCCAGCAAATTGTATTTATTCCTAAGTAACGAACATCTGCTTATAAACGACTAAACTCAATTGGAGGTCTTAGTATAACAAAGTATCAGCAAAAATAAAAATATTCTACAAAACTGTCAATATGCTCGAAATGCGGGACATAAACACTTCTTAAAAAAAGAATTTGAACTTGTTTGCTTATTTTATATAACAAAGAGTAGTTGTTAATGTTGATGGGGCAAATTTTTTATGTGATTATTGGTAATATATCAGGCTATGCATTCGTAAAAAAAATTTTTTTTTGGACAATCAAACATAACATTACGATGATAGAGAAGCCTAAACAAGTGGGTCCGACAATTCTGTCTGTCTGTCCGTCCGTCTGTATCGGCACCTACCTATTCCTAAGTAACGAACATCTGCTTATAAACGACTAAACTCAATTGGAGGTCTTAGTATAACAAAGTATCAGCAAAAATAAAAATATTCTACAAAACTGTCAATATGCTCGAAATGCGGGACATAAACACTTCTTAAAAAAAGAATTTGAACTTGTTTGCTTATTTTATATAACAAAGAGTAGCTAGTTGTTAATGTTGATGGGGCAAATTTCTTATGTGATTATTGGTAATATATCAGGCTATGCATTCGTAAAAAAAATTTTTTTTTGGACAATCAAACATAACATTACGATGATAGAGAAGCCTAAACAAGTGGGTCCGACAATTCTGTCTGTCTGTCCGTCCGTCTGTATCGGCACCTACAGCCTAAACGGCTGGATCGATTTGCTTCAAACATGGTTCATAGTATTATTATGAAGTTCTACAGAGGGATTTTTATAATTAGTATTCTAGCTCTAAAACTAACGGTACCTGCCATATGACTTTTAGGGGAAATTGATTTTTCTCAATTACGGCTCCTACGATTTTGACAAAACTTTCTGAATAATGTTTTCTGTGCAAATTTTATGTTTTAGTTGGAATAGATTTTTCAGGAAAATTCTTACAACGGTACCTCCCATAGGACCGGTTTTTTAAAATCAGATTTTCTCGTAAACCACTTGATGGATTTCAATGAAATTTTTAATATAGGAGGACTTTAAAAAAAAGTTTTTTTGAGTTTAAAAACAAAATTTTTTTTTTGCAAAAACTTCCAAAAACGGTTTGATCTATTTTTTTTAAATTTAATTTTTCTGATAAAAACTACGAATTGCTAGAAGTTGGCATACTCAAAAAGTATTTGGAATATTTTTTCAAAAAGTTTAAAAAAAACTAACATTGAATACTATTGGCAACAATATATTACAATTTATAATTTTTCTTAAATTATTTACTTTCATTAAATAAAATTAAGTTTTCATTAAAAAAATCAAATAAAATTAAAAAAGTTAAAAATGTACAAAGCTAAGGTGGCAACTGAAAACAGGCATTAACAACAGAGAAAATATAATAATCATATAAGCATTGACAAAAGACTAGAAGAAATGCCCAGCTGTGTCCTGCACGGAAAGAATTGAAAAATCACCAATTGCGAAATATTCAGTTGCAATTTACAAAACATGTTTTTTTTGTTAATCACGGCGCTTTGATTCGAAACTGATAGAAAAGTATGACAATTTAAACTTTCAGTTCATCTCAAATTACAACAATTCCTAAGTTGAGATTTACAATTAAAAGTTATAATTCAAGCTTGTGCCCTTCAAAGTACCTACTTACCTACAACCTTTTTGTCGCAATTTACTACTTCAAGGGAATAATTCCATTTATACTTTTTACATATCTGGATTTGCTAAAAATTTTTCGTGATTTACAATCACTGAGTATTAAAATCAACTCAAGTGTGTCTGACGGCTACGTCGAAGGTCCGGAGTTCGATCCCTGCCTCCAACTAATAATTATTTTTTTTTTTTGGTATACTGTCTCTTTTGAGGAAATGTAAAATCCTCGAAAAATAAATCTGGTTAATATTAAAAGTGGATCTTTGTAAGCCATTCGGATTCAGCGGGAAAAGATATTCCACCAGAATATCAACGCATAAATACAGGAATCGTTCAGAATATAAGTCATTAAGCCCTTCCTCTATCCTCTATATTTGATAGAAGGTATATTGACCATTAGAAAAATAAAAAGTTTTATACAACACTAGATTTTCGGATCGGATTTTATCACGTCCCACTCGTACATGATTCCATGAAGTAAACATCTTTTGCTACCCCTATTGGTCAATATAAATTTACTAGGATGCCGTTTTGGCTGAGAAATACCCCTTCTGTTTTCGAGCGGTATATGAAGCATTTGTTTGGTAAGATGATTTCACAATCGACAATACTTAATTATTTAAATGATATCCTCATCGCGACCGAGACCATTGAAGAACATCTTCAAATTCTTCAAGAAGCTAACAGTGTCGTAGTTAGGAAGGGGTTGCAGCTTAGATTAGACAAATGCCTTTTCTTACAAAAAGAAATCACTTATTTAGGTTACAGAATTTTCGAAGATGGTGTCAGCCCAAACAAAGCAAACCTCAAAGCAATTAAAAGTTTTCCGCCACCTTCGAGTACTAAAGATGTTTATAGGCTTTTAGGTATTGGTCCTATTATAGAAAATTTTTCTTTCATTTTGCGAACATTACCAAGCCTCTTTATGAGCTTCTAAAAAAAGATACTCCATTTGTTTTCGGCTCCAAGGAAATTGAAGTCTTCAATTTTTTGAAAGGCAAATTAGTTGCAGCGCCTTTTTTGTCGATTTATAACCCGCATAATGCTACAGAACTGCACTGCGATGCGAGTATACTTGGGTTTGGAGCACTCCTGCTCCAAAAACAAAGTGGTTCCAAATTTCATCTGGTTTTATATTTTCCGAAGCGTGCGACTGGTGCTGAAAGTAAGTACCATAGTTACGAGCTGGAGACGTTGTCCATTATATATGCGCTAAAACGATTTAGGATATACTTACTTGGAATCCCATTCAAGGTTGTGATAGATTGTCATTGTTCAGACATTGGACAGAAAGTCTTTGAATCCTCGTATTTCCAGGTGGGCGTTAGAGCTTCAAATAAACGATTATACTGTCGAACACAGGAAAGGTGATCGGATGTCACATGTGTTGATTCCCTTAGTAGACACTTAATATCCTGCATATTGTGGAGTTTGCCGAATTTTTGACAGATAATAACATTCACCATGTCAACGTGGCAACCCACTCCCCACAATCAAATGGTCAGGTGGAACGCCATAATCGTATAAGTACCCCTATGTTGGCGAAAGAGCGTGAAGCATATACCACTGGTGGATGGGATAAGCACTTAGATAGATTTGAGTTTGGGATTAATAACACTGTGAACCGAAGTACTGGTTTTCCTCCCAGCACTCTTTTATTTGGTGGGGATCAAAAGGGTCAGTTGTGCGATAAGGTCAAGGAATTTTTAATGGATAGCGTAGGATCTCTAGGGATTAATGTTGAAAATGTGCGGAACAAGGCTTCAGAAAATATGAAAAAAGAACAAAACTTAAACAAAATTTATTATGACAATCGTCACAAAACTCCAACAAAATATGAGATAGGTGACTATATAATGGTCAAAAATGTCGTCACCACGCCAGGTATTAACAAAAAGTTATAAGCCAAGTATAGGGGACCGTATGAGGTAAAAAGTGTTCTTCGAAATGACAGATATGTTATTGGTGGCATAGACGGTTTGCAGCTAACCAGGTTACGACATAAAGATATATGTCCCCCAGACAATATAAGACTCTATGCAGTACCAGATACTGACTTGAAGAATGGTTAAAACGTGGACGGATCCAAAAATGGAAATGTAAGAACTATAAATTAAAATTGATTATGTTACGTGACTATGCCCACAGACCAATACAGACCGCAAACTCGTACTCCTCTCGCCTGAAACACCCTCGTGTCTGTGAATACGTGTACATCTCTGCCTGTGCATTTTGTGATGGCAACCATCCCTGCGTATGCCATTTTTTTTTTGGCATCTTTACTGTTTCCGTTTAAAAAGCAAGGGAGAGCGTCACAATCTCAAAATAAATGGCATATCCGCTGATTTTCAGCTTCTAGGCAAAAATAGAGACCATACAGTGAGTTGGCGGTCTGTATCTTATTGGTCCGTTACTATACATTTGTCAAATAGTGTTGTACCCATCCTCAAGATGTCTTGGGACCATTTGTCCAGTGGGACCAAATGCGCGGGTTCATTTGTCTCGGGACGAAAAGTGCTGGGATGAACTGTACCCAACCCAATTTTTACTTGCGATTATAGGTATACTATAAGGCAAGTTATGGATTCGTGCAGAAAAAAAATTTCGAGATAACAATCACACATGACATTACGATGATGGAGAAGTCGAAAAAAGTGGGTCTGGGAATTCCGTCCGTCTGTCTGTCTGTCTGTCTGTCTGTCTGTCTGTCTGTCTGTCTGTCTGTCTGTCTGTCTGTTCGCGCTTCTAGAGCCTGAACGGATGGGCCGATTTGCTTCAAATTTGGTATCTAGGATTTATTTGGCCGTCCCTCGGAACGTATTTTTTATTTTTGCTCTAGGCCCAAAAATAACGGCACCTGCCATACAATCGTGAAGAAAAAAATTGATTTTCTCAAAAACGGCTCTAACGATTTTGATAAAACTTTCAGGATGCTATTTTTGTAAGACAATCTATCTTTTGGTTAAAAAATATTTTTCAAAATTTGTTTTATAACGGTACCTCTCATAGAACCAGTATTTTCAAATCAAATTTTCTCGTAAACTATACATTCGATTTCAATAAAATTTTTTGCTTGGTTTTTAAACCTCGTGTTGTGAGTTCAAACCCAGCAAATTGTATTTATTCCTAAGTAACGAACATCTGCTTATAAACGACTAAACTCAATTGGAGGTCTTAGTATAACAAAGTATCAGCAAAAATAAAAATATTCTACAAAACTGTCAATATGCTCGAAATGCGGGACATAAACACTTCTTAAAAAAAGAATTTGAACTTGTTTGCTTATTTTATATAACAAAGAGTAGTTGTTAATGTTGATGGGGCAAATTTTTTATGTGATTATTGGTAATATATCAGGCTATGCATTCGTAAAAAAAATTTTTTTTTGGACAATCAAACATAACATTACGATGATAGAGAAGCCTAAACAAGTGGGTCCGACAATTCTGTCTGTCTGTCCGTCCGTCTGTATCGGCACCTACCTATTCCTAAGTAACGAACATCTGCTTATAAACGACTAAACTCAATTGGAGGTCTTAGTATAACAAAGTATCAGCAAAAATAAAAATATTCTACAAAACTGTCAATATGCTCGAAATGCGGGACATAAACACTTCTTAAAAAAAGAATTTGAACTTGTTTGCTTATTTTATATAACAAAGAGTAGTTGTTAATGTTGATGGGGCAAATTTCTTATGTGATTATTGGTAATATATCAGGCTATGCATTCGTAAAAAAAAATTTTTTTTGGACAATCAAACATAACATTACGATGATAGAGAAGCCTAAACAAGTGGGTCCGACAATTCTGTCTGTCTGTCCGTCCGTCTGTATCGGCACCTACAGCCTAAACGGCTGGATCGATTTGCTTCAAACATGGTTCACAGTATTATTATGAAGTTCTACAGAGGGATTTTTATAATTAGTATTCTAGCTCTAAAACTAACGGTACCTGCCATATGACTTTTAGGGGAAATTGATTTTTCTCAATTACGGCTCCTACGATTTTGACAAAACTTTCTGAATAATGTTTTCTGTGCAAATTTTATGTTTTAGTTGGAATAGATTTTTCAGGAAAATTCTTACAACGGTACCTCCCATAGGACCGGTTTTTTAAAATCAGATTTTCTCGTAAACCACTTGATGGATTTCAATGAAATTTTTAATATAGGAGGACTTTAAAAAAAAGTTTTTTTGAGTTTAAAAACAAAATTTTTTTTTTTGCAAAAACTTCCAAAAACGGTTTGATCTATTTTTTTTAAATTTAATTTTTCTGATAAAAACTACGAATTGCTAGAAGTTGGTATTTGGAATATTTTTTCAAAAAGTTTAAAAAAAACTAACATTGAATACTATTGGCAACAATATATTACAATTTATAATTTTTCTTAAATTATTTACTTTCATTAAATAAAATTAAGTTTTCATTAAAAAAATCAAATAAAATTAAAAAAGTTAAAAATGTACAAAGCTAAGGTGGCAACTGAAAACAGGCATTAACAACAGAGAAAATATAATAATCATATAAGCATTGACAAAAGACTAGAAGAAATGCCCAGCTGTGTCCTGCACGGAAAGAATTGAAAAATCACCAATTGCGAAATATTCAGTTGCAATTTACAAAACATGTTTTTTTTGTTAATCACGGCGCTTTGATTCGAAACTGATAGAAAAGTATGACAATTTAAACTTTCAGTTCATCTCAAATTACAACAATTCCTAAGTTGAGATTTACAATTAAAAGTTATAATTCAAGCTTGTGCCCTTCAAAGTACCTACTTACCTACAACCTTTTTGTCGCAATTTACTACTTCAAGGGAATAATTCCATTTATACTTTTTACATATCTGGATTTGCTAAAAATTTTTCGTGATTTACAATCACTGAGTATTAAAATCAACTCAAGTGTGTCTGACGGCTACGTCGAAGGTCCGGAGTTCGATCCCTGCCTCCAACTAATAATTATTTTTTTTTTTTGGTATACCTTCTCTTTTGAGGAAATGTAAAATCCTCGAAAAATAAATCTGGTTAATATTAAAAGTGGATCTTTGTAAGCCATTCGGACTCAGCGGGAAAAGATATTCCACCAGAATATCAACGCATAAATACAGGAATCGTTCAGAATATAAGTCATTAAGCCCTTCCTCTATCCTCTATATTTGATAGAAGGTATATTGACCATTAGAAAAATAAAAAGTTTTATACAACACTAGATTTTCGGATCGGATTTTATCACGTCCCACTCGTACATGATTCCATGAAGTAAACATCTTTTGCTACCCCTATTGGTCAATATAAATTTACTAGGATGCCGTTTTGGCTGAGAAATACCCCTTCTGTTTTCGAGCGGTATATGAAGCATTTGTTTGGTAAGATGATTTCACAATCGACAATACTTAATTATTTAAATGATATCCTCATCGCGACCGAGACCATTGAAGAACATCTTCAAATTCTTCAAGAAGCTAACAGTGTCGTAGTTAGGAAGGGGTTGCAGCTTAGATTAGACAAATGCCTTTTCTTACAAAAAGAAATCACTTATTTAGGTTACAGAATTTTCGAAGATGGTGTCAGCCCAAACAAAGCAAACCTCAAAGCAATTAAAAGTTTTCCGCCACCTTCGAGTACTAAAGATGTTTATAGGCTTTTAGGTATTGGTCCTATTATAGAAAATTTTTCTTTCATTTTGCGAACATTACCAAGCCTCTTTATGACCTTCTAAAAAAAGATACTCCATTTGTTTTCGGCTCCAAGGAAATTGAAGTCTTCAATTTTTTGAAAGGCAAATTAGTTGCAGCGCCTTTTTTGTCGATTTATAACCCGCATAATGCTACAGAACTGCACTGCGATGCGAGTATACTTGGGTTTGGAGCACTCCTGCTCCAAAAACAAAGTGGTTCCAAATTTCATCTGGTTTTATATTTTCCGAAGCGTGCGACTGGTGCTGAAAGTAAGTACCATAGTTACGAGCTGGAGACGTTGTCCATTATATATGCGCTAAAACGATTTAGGATATACTTACTTGGAATCCCATTCAAGGTTGTGATAGATTGTCATTGTTCAGACATTGGACAGAAAGTCTTTGAATCCTCGTATTTCCAGGTGGGCGTTAGAGCTTCAAATAAACGATTATACTGTCGAACACAGGAAAGGTGATCGGATGTCACATGTGTTGATTCCCTTAGTAGACACTTAATATCCTGCATATTGTGGAGTTTGCCGAATTTTTGACAGATAATAACATTCACCATGTCAACGTGGCAACCCACTCCCCACAATCAAATGGTCAGGTGGAACGCCATAATCGTATAAGTACCCCTATGTTGGCGAAAGAGCGTGAAGCATATACCACTGGTGGATGGGATAAGCACTTAGATAGATTTGAGTTTGGGATTAATAACACTGTGAACCGAAGTACTGGTTTTCCTCCCAGCACTCTTTTATTAGGTGGGGATCAAAAGGGTCAGTTGTGCGATAAGGTCAAGGAATTTTTAATGGATAGCGTAGGATCTCTAGGGATTAATGTTGAAAATGTGCGGAACAAGGCTTCAGAAAATATGAAAAAAGAACAAAACTTAAACAAAATTTATTATGACAATCGTCACAAAACTCCAACAAAATATGAGATAGGTGACTATATAATGGTCAAAAATGTCGTCACCACGCCAGGTATTAACAAAAAGTTATAAGCCAAGTATAGGGGACCGTATGAGGTAAAAAGTGTTCTTCGAAATGACAGATATGTTATTGGTGGCATAGACGGTTTGCAGCTAACCAGGTTACGACATAAAGATATATGTCCCCCAGACAATATAAGACTCTATGCAGTACCAGATACTGACTTGAAGAATGGTTAAAACGTGGACGGATCCAAAAATGGAAATGTAAGAACTATAAATTAAAATTGATTATGTTACGTGACTATGCCCACAGACCAATACAGACCGCAAACTCGTACTCCTCTCGCCTGAAACACCCTCGTGTCTGTGAATACGTGTACATCTCTGCCTGTGCATTTTGTGATGGCAACCATCCCTGCGTATGCCATTTTTTTTTTGGCATCTTTACTGTTTCCGTTTAAAAAGCAAGGGAGAGCGTCACAATCTCAAAATAAATGGCATATCCGCTGATTTTCAGCTTCTAGGCAAAAATAGAGACCATACAGTGAGTTGGCGGTCTGTATCTTATTGGTCCGTTACTATACATTTGTCAAATAGTGTTGTACCCATCCTCAAGATGTCTTGGGACCATTTGTCCAGTGGGACCAAATGCGCGGGTTCATTTGTCTCGGGACGAAAAGTGCTGGGATGAACTGTACCCAACCCAATTTTTACTTGCGATTATAGGTTTACTATAAGGCAAGTTATGGATTCGTGCAGAAAAAAAATTTCGAGATAACAATCACACATGACATTACGATGATGGAGAAGTCGAAAAAAGTGGGTCTGGGAATTCCGTCCGTCTGTCTGTCTGTCTGTCTGTCTGTCTGTCTGTCTGTCTGTCTGTCTGTCTGTTCGCGCTTCTAGAGCCTGAACGGATGGGCCGATTTGCTTCAAATTTGGTATCTAGGATTTATTTGGCCGTCCCTCGGAACGTATTTTTTATTTTTGCTCTAGGCCTAAAAATAACGGCACCTGCCATACAATCGTGAAGAAAAAAATTGATTTTCTCAAAAACGGCTCTAACGATTTTGATAAAACTTTCAGGATGCTATTTTTGTAAGACAATCTATCTTTTGGTTAAAAAATATTTTTCAAAATTTGTCTTATAACGGTACCTCTCATAGAACCAGTATTTTCAAATCAAATTTTCTCGTAAACTATACATTCGATTTCAATAAAATTTTGGCCACAGGAAGTCATTTATAATTTTATTAATATGGCATTTCAAATTTTTCAAAAACTTTTCTTTTTGATTTTTTATAATTTTTTCAAAAAATTTTTTGGTTTTCGAAATATGTTGGAAACGGGTATATTGATTTTTTTTTAAATTATTTTTTCAAATGTAAACTACAGGTTGCCATATATTTGCATACCCAAATAAATTTCAAAATATTTTTTGGAAAAGTTTTTCAAAAATAACCTTTTTAAAAAAAAACTGGTCGAACGATTTTCAATATTTTTTTTTCCTAGATTCACGTACAGCTTTGAAATTTTATTGTATACTTTGTTTTTCCGAGAAAACTCTTAAACTAATTTAAAAAATAAAAGAATTTTCGAAATTATTTAAATTTTTTTTAAATCCATATATGCAGCCACTAAGCAATTGCTTATCATAAGAGCAATTTCGTGCGACCCAGTCGTGCATTTTATTTTTTTTCAAAAACGGTTTAAGCTTTTTTTTTTAATTTTATTTGTTAAATCGCTTGTTGTACCTATCCTTACCTATGGGTGTGAAGTGAGTGAGCTTTAGAAAGTTCAACGTTGTTTTTAACAATGCTACTCGTTACGTCTTTGTTCTAGGACGATATTGCCATATTTCATCCTATTCTAAAAGTATGTACGGTGTCACTTTTGAAAACCTTTTAAAAATAAGAACCCTTACTAGTTTGTTCAACATAATTCACACGCAGAGACCACCCTATCTCTACAGAGAAATCCAGTTCTCGTCTTCTAGCAGAACCAATCAAATTGTAATCCCTCAATTCACATGTCGGGACGCCAATTTTTCATCAACGGTGTTATCTTGTGGAACGCGTTGCAGCGTGAAATAAGAAGAACAGATCTACTAGTTACGTTTAAAAGATATTTGTATGCCCATTTCGCGGCCATAATTTAATGCATCTACAATAGTAAAAGTGTTGTTAATAGATACCTGTATACTTTATAATCATGTAAGTTTAGCTGCCCGCTTTTACTTATGTTCTTTTATATAGTATTATATATATGTATAAGGATTAAAAAAAAACTGATTAATTTTATTAATTGTTAAAATTGTTGTTCTGTTAAATAAATGTGTTGCTTTTTTTTTAATTTTATGAATTGTATAGTTGGATTCAGGTAGTTGAAGATTTTGAAGTATAGGAAGCAAATTTTTCGACCCATTTTCCAATCATCGCTAGTGCAACTTTTGTTCAAGAAAGCCCTATCCTGGGGACTAGTAATCTGACTTAGCTCAGATGGCTACCTCATAAGTCAGATTCATATCCGCTTTGTTTAAACAGAAACATAGGTTTACTTCTTTCGCCAAGTTCAGCTCCCCTAGAACTTGTTGTAGAGAACTTTTTGAAGGCTATTAGGTTTTCCTCTTCTCAAAATCGCTGCAATAATCAATTAGTTTCCCACTGCAAATGGTTTGACTACGAGTGTAACTTGCTCCGTAAAAAAGTATTTTCTTCCCTTAACTTGTTTAGGAAGTCAAATACTGAGTGTTCCAAATGCGCTTATTTAAAAGCTAATAAAACATATAAGCAAGTTTGTCAGAATAAGCAGTTAAACTACACGAGAAACCTAGCTAGAAACTTGGAAAAATGTTAAGACTCAAAAACCTTCTGGAGTAGCGTGAGAGAACTGCGTGGTAACAATCGTTTAGCGGGTAGTGCAATACAAGCCGACATTCTTGCCACTCATTTTCAATCTTTGTTGACAGCTAGTTGCGAACGGCAATCGTTTCACTACGCCTTGCCCAACCCAATTGTCGAGGAACTTGATATGCCAATAGTTGTAGATGAATTGAATTTTGCTTTATCTTCTATGAAAAACAATAAGTCACCTGGTAACGATGGTATCCCTCTCGAGTTTTTTAAGTACTCAACGTCTGAATTTAAGCATCACCTACTATTGTTTTACAATCATTTGTTTGAAAATGCATGTGTTCCGCAAAGCTTTAATCAAGCTCTTATCATTTCAATTTTTAAAAAGGGAGATTCAAACTTGCCAGAAAATTATAGGGGTATTTCAATACTTAACTCCATTCGAAAGGTATTTGCTACAATTTTGTATAGGAGACTCTCAAACTGGATAGAATCAAACCAACGTTTGAGTATATTACAAGCTGGTTTTCGCGCTGGATTTTCAACGTTTGACCACATCTTTGCTTTGTCTAGCATAGCTAATAAATTTACCCAAGGAAAAAAAAAGTTATATGCCTGCTTTGTTGTTTTTAAAGCAGCCTTTGACACTGTTAATTGGCAAGCTCTCATCTACAAAATGTCTTCTTTTGGTATTTCTAGGAAACTTTTGACAATGTATGAATCTTTATTGATTGGAACTAGTGCGGCAGTGTGGGATGGCTTTGAGACATCGAATTGGTTCGAAACTTCTGCTGGTGTTCCTCAGGGGTGTATTCTGAGCCCAATTTTCTTTGCTCTTTTTATCGACGACATTAGTGAATGCTTACCTGGGGGAGTCAGCATTTCCAACACTCATATAAAAGTGCTTCTCTACGCAGATGATCTGGTTATGTTGGCAGATAACCCTTCCTCTCTTCAACTTCAAATAAATAAGCTTCAGAGGTACTGCAACACCTGGGATTTGAAAATAAACGCTATGAAAACAAAAATTATGGTGTTTGAAGCTCGGAAATGTAAGAGGTCAAGAGAAGAAAACTAGCTTTTGAATGGTGAACGTATAGAGGTAGTACAAGGATTCAAGTATTTGGGTGTGCTGATCTCTTCAAACATTAGCTTTGCAAAACATGTACAGGAAAAGTGTAAGGAAGCCAAAATTGCCCTTAACGTGATGTGGCCAAACCTCTTTCCAAACCAAAATATAGACTTAGGGTCCAAATACCGTGTGTTTGAAGCTACTATCAATTCTTGTTTGTGTTATGGAGTCCAAGCTTTCGGTTATAAGTATTTCGAGGATTTCGAATCGATTCAAAGGTTCTTCTTCAAACGTTTATTTCGATTACCAAATTCCACCCCAACACATGCTATCCACGTCGAGTCAGGTATTACCCCAATTTACATTAGAAACCTCAAAGTAAATTCTGATTTCTTGATAAAGGCTATGCAAAAACCTGGTTTAAGTCTTCACAAATCGATTATGGCTTACCTACTGCGTACAAATTCAACACCGTTGAAAGAATGGAGCGATCTAGCAACCTCTCATGGCCTCGGGTTTGATCTTACTGAATCCAATTTAGATAACTGGAGTGAGATATTTGCTAAAGTAATAGCAAAGGTTGATGAACAAATATACGTTCAACATCTAAGTCGCGCGGCGGCATCATCAACAAGGCTTATATACAATGAATTAAATCATCGACTTCAAGCTAATAATTATTTTAAAATGGAACTCCCTGTGAAAGTTATAAGCACCATTTTTCGAGCAAGAGTGGAAATTCTTAGCCTAAATTATGTCCCTCATCGTTCAGACTTACCAATCTTGTGTAATTTTTGTAACAGATTGGAGCGCGATGATGTTTTTCACTTCATTGCTGTGTGCCCAATTTTGCAGGAAATCAGAAGATTTCACTTCCATCAAAGCGTCCTCTCCAGAACACAATTGATAGGAATTTTGAACGGATTGGCAGGGTGGACAACTCTGTATGGGTTTTGTGAACAAGCTCTTAATTATCGAAACTGTTTCTTGTAACTTCTGATTATGTGAAGCTCAATTATTCAACCTTTTAATTATTCAAAAACTGTTTATTAATTTTGTGTTTCAAATCACTTAAAAATTGGAAAATGTTTATATGCATTCTAAATAGAATCTTTTTTTCTTTATTGATCTTTTTTGTGTTTCAAATCACTTTAAAATTGATAATAAAACATTAACTTTCAAAAATTGAAAATTGTTTCATTTTCAATTTTACAGCTTATTATTTTAAAAGTTTTTTTTGTACTTATTTTTTTTTTTCATTATTAAATTAACCTATTTATTAATTTCTACATTGATCTTTGTATTTATTTTTTTCTTTTCATTTTTTATTATGAAACGTACTCTCATGCAGACGGCAGTATTGCCATGTCCTTAGTCTTAAGTAATATTGTAAGACCCTAATATGAAATAAAGAATCTATCTATCTAGTTGTATATATATTTAGATTAAATATATTTTTGTTTTTGTTATAGTTAGCTCCAATAATTTAATTCCACTGTGAAGCTTAGTTATCTAAAAGATGTAAATCTTAATACAGTAGTCTCTCGATATTGTGAATCACCGATAATGCGTATTTCTCCAAAATGTGAATCGCCAAAACTTAACATTGTCATCTTTATAATGGGACTTCCGAAATTTTGGAACTCTTAAATGTGAATTCCATTGGAAATTTTGTATACCTACCTACACATTGGTTCATAGTATTATTATGAAGTTCTACAGAGGGATTTTTATAATTAGTATTCTATCTCTAAAACTAACGGTACCTGCCATATGACTTTTAGGAGAAATTGATTTTTCTCAATTACGGCTCCTACGATTTTGACAAAACTTTCTGAATAATGTTTTCTGTGCAAATTTTATGTTTTAGTTGGAATAAATTTTTCAGGAAAATTCTTACAACGGTACCTCCCATAGGACCGGTTTTTTGAAATCAGATTTTTTCGTAAACCACTTGATGGATTTCAATGAAATTTTTAATATAGGAGGACTTTCAAAAAAGTTTTTTTGAGTTTAAAAACAAAAATTACATTTTTTTTTGCAAAAACTTCCACAAACGGTTTGATCTATTTTTGTTTAATTTTATTTTTCTGATAAAAACTACGAATTGCTAGAAGTTGGCATACTCAAAAAGTATTTGGAATATTTTTTCAAAAAGTTTAAAAAAAAACTAACATTGAATACTATTGGCAACAATATATTACAATTTATAATTTTTCTTAAATTATTTACTTTCATTAAATAAAATTAAGTTTTCATTAAAAAAATCAAATAAAATTAAAAAAGTTAAAAATGTACAAAGCTAAGGTGGCAACTGAAAACAGGCATTAACAACAGAGAAAATATAATAATCATATAAGCATTGACAAAAGACTAGAAGAAATGCCCAGCTGTGTCCTACACGGAAAGAATTGAAAAATCACCAATTGCGAAATATTCAGTTGCAATTTACAAAACATGTTTTTTTTTTGTAAATCACGGCGCGCGCTTTGATTCGAAACTGATAGAAAAGTATGGCAATATAAACTTTCAGTTCATCTCAAATTACAACAATTCCTTAGTTGAGATTTACAATTAAAAGTTATAATTCAAGCTTGTGCCCTTCAAAGTACCTACTTACCTACAACCTTTTTGTCGCAATTTACTACTTCAAGGGAATAATTCTATTTTTACCTTTACCAATCTGGATTTGCTAAAAATTTTTCGTGATTTACAATCACTGAGTATTAAAATCAACTCAAGTGTGTCTGACGGCTACGTCGAAGGTCCGGAGTTCGATCCCTGCCTCCAACTAATAATTTTTTTTTTTTGGTATACTGTCTCTTTTGAGGAAATGTAAAATCCTCGAAAAATAAATCTGGTTAATATTAAAAGTGGATCTTTGTAAGCCATTCGGATTCAGCGGGAAATGATATTCCACCAGAATATCAACGCATATACAGGAATCGGTCAGAATATAAGTCATTAAGCCCTTAAACAAAATAACTTTGCGAGATAATTATCCTCTATATTTGATAGAAGGTATATTGACCGGTAGAAAAATAAAAAGTTTTATACAACACTAGATTTTCGGATCGGATTTTATCACGTCCCACTCGTACATGATTCCATGAAGTAAACATCTTTTGCTACCCCTATTGGTCAATATAAATTTACTAGGATGCCGTTTTGGCTGAGAAATACCCCTTCTGTTTTCGAGCGGTATATGAAGCATTTGTTTGGTAAGATGATTTCACAATCGAAAATACTTAATTATTTAAATGATATCCTCATCGTAAAAGTTTTCCGCCACCTTCGAGTACTAAAGATGTTTATAGGCTTTTAGGTATTGGTCCTATTATAGAAAATTTTTCTTTCATTTTGCGAACATTACCAAGCCTCTTTATGACCTTCTAAGAAAAGATACTCCATTTGTTTTCGGCTCCAAGGAAATTGAAGTCTTCAATTTGTTGAAAGGCAAATTAGTTGCAGCGCCTTTTTTGTCAATTTATAACCCGCATAATGCTACAGAACTGCACTGCGATGCGAGTATACTTGGGTTTGGAGCACTCCTGCTCCAAAAACAAAGTGGTTCCAAATTTCATCTGGTTTTATATTTTCCGAAGCGTGCGACTGGTGCTGAAAGTAAGTACCATAGTTACGAGCTGGAGACGTTGTCCATTATATATGCGCTAAAACGATTTAGGATATACTTACTTGGAATCCCATTCAAGGTTGTGATAGATTGTCATTGTTCAGACATTGGACAGAAAGTCTTTGAATCCTCGTATTTCCAGGTGGGCGTTAGAGCTTCAAATAAACGATTATACTGTCGAACACAGGAAAGGTGATCGGATGTCACATGTGTTGATTCCCTTAGTAGACACTTAATATCCTGCATATTGTGGAGTTTGCCGAATTTTTGACAGATAATAACATTCACCATGTCAAGGTGGCAACCCACTCCCCACAATCAAATAGTCAGGTGGAACGCCATAATCGTATAAGTACCCCTATGTTGGCGAAAGAGCGTGAAGCTTATACCACTGGTGGATGGGATAAGCACTTAGATAAATTTGAGTTTGGGATTAATAACACTGTGAACCGAAGTACTGGTTTTTCTCCCAGCACTCTTTTATTTGGTGGGGATCAAAAGGGTCAGTTGTGCGATAAGGTCAAGGAATTTTTAATGGATAGCGTAGGATCTCTAGGGATTAATGTTGAAAATGTGCGGAACAAGGCTTCAGAAAATATGAAAAAAGAACAAAACTTAAACAAAATTTATTATGACAATCGTCACAAAACTCCAACAAAATATGAGATAGGTGACTATATAATGGTCAAAAATGTCGTCACTACGCCAGGTATTAACAAAAAGTTATAAGCCAAGTATAGGGGACCGTATGAGGTAAAAAGTGTTCTGCGAAATGACAGATATGTTATTGGTGACATAGACGGTTTGCAGCTAACCAGGTTACGACATAAAGATATATGTCCCCCGGGCAATATAAGACTCTATGCAGTACCAGATACTGACTTGACGAATGGTAAAAACGTGGACGGATCCAAAAATGGAAATGTAAGAACTATAAATTAAAATTGATTATGTTACGTGACTATGCCCACAGACCAATACAGACCGCAAACTCGTATTCCTCTTGCCTGAAACACCCTCGAAATATTTGTTCATGTCTGTGAATACGTGTACATCTCTGCCTGTGCATTTTGTGATGGCAACCATCCCTGCGTATGCCATTTTTTTTTTTTGCATCTTTACTGTTTCCGTTTAAAAAGCAAGGGAGAGCGTCACAATCTCAAAATAAATGGCATATCCGCTGATTTTCAGCTTCTAGGCAAAAATAGTGACCATACAGTGAGTTGGCGGTTGTGTCGGGACGAAAAGCGCTGGGATGATCTGTACCCAACCCAATTTTTTTTTTCAAAAACGGTTTAAGCTTTTTTTTTTAATTTTATTTGTTAAATCGCTTGTTGTACCTATCCTTACCTATGGGTGTGAAGTGAGTGAGCTTTAGAAAGTTCAACGTTGTTTTTAACAATGCTACTCGTTACGTCTTTGTTCTAGGACGATATATTGCCATATTTCATCCTATTCTAAAAGTATGTACGGTGTCACTTTTGAAAACCTTTTAAAAATAAGAACCCTTACTAGTTTGTTCAACATAATTCACACGCAGAGACCACCCTATCTCTACAGAGAAATCCAGTTCTCGTCTTCTAGCAGAACCAATCAAATTGTAATCCCTCAATTCACATGTCGGGACGCCAATTTTTCATCAACGGTGTTATCTTGTGGAACGCGTTGCAGCGTGAAATAAGAAGAACAGATCTACTAGTTACGTTTAAAAGATATTTGTATGCCCATTTCGCGGCCATAATTTAATGCATCTACAATAGTAAAAGTGTTGTTAATAGATACCTGTATACTTTATAATCATGTAAGTTTAGCTGCCCGCTTTTACTTATGTTCTTTTATATATTATTATATGTATGTATAAGGATTAAAAAAAAAAACTGATTAATTTTATTAATTGTTAAAATTGTTGTTCTGTTAAATAAATGTGTTGCTTTTTTTTTAATTTTATGAATTGTATAGTTGGATTCAGGTAGTTGAAGATTTTGAAGTATAGGAAGCAAATTTTTCGACCCATTTTCCAATCATCGCTAGTGCAACTTTTGTTCAAGAAAGCCCTATCCTGGGGACTAGTAATCTGACTTAGCTCAGATGGCTACCTCATAAGGCAGATTCATATCAGCTTTGTTTAAACAGAAACATAGGTTTACTTCTTTCGCCAAGTTCAGCTCCCCTAGAACTTGTTGTAGAGAACTTTTTGAAGGCTATTAGGTTTTCCTCTTCTCAAAATCGCTGCAATAATCAATTAGTTTCCCACTGCAAATGGTTTGACTACGAGTGTAACTTGCTCCGTAAAAAGTATTTTCTTCCCTTAACTTGTTTAGGAAGTCAACTACTGAGTGTTCCAAATGCGCTTATTTAAAAGCTAATAAAACATATAAGCAAGTTTGTCAGAATAAGCAGTTAAACTACACGAGAAACCTAGCTAGAAACTTGGAAAAATGTAAAGAGTAGCGTGAGAGAACTGCGTGGTAACAATCGTTTAGCGGGTAGTGCAATACAAGCCGACATTCTTGCCACTCATTTTCAATCTTTGTTGGCAGCTAGTTGCGAACGGCAATCGTTTCACTACGCCTTGCCCAACCCAATTGTCGAGGAACTTGATATGCCAATAGTTGTAGATGAATTGAATTTTGCTTTATCTTCTATGAAAAACAATAAGTCACCTGGTAACGATGGTATCCCTCTCGAGTTTTTTAAGTACTCAACGTCTGAATTTAAGCATCACCTACTATTGTTTTACAATCATTTGTTTGAAAATGCATGTGTTCCGCAAAGCTTTAATCAAGCTCTTATCATTTCAATTTTTAAAAAGGGAGATTCAAACTTGCCAGAAAATTATAGGGGTATTTCAATACTTAACTCCATTCGAAAGGTATTTGCTACAATTTTGTATAGGAGACTCTCAAACTGGATAGAATCAAACCAACGTTTGAGTATATTACAAGCTGGTTTTCGCGCTGGATTTTCAACGTTTGACCACATCTTTGCTTTGTCTAGCATAGCTAATAAATTTACCCAAGGAAAAAAAAAGTTATATGCCTGCTTTGTTGTTTTTAAAGCAGCCTTTGACACTGTTAATCGGCAAGCTCTCATCTACAAAATGTCTTCTTTTGGTATTTCTAGGAAACTTTTGACCATGTATGAATCTTTATTGATTGGAACTAGTGCGGCAGTGTGGGATGGCTTTGAGACATCGAATTGGTTCGAAACTTCTGCTGGTGTTCCTCAGGGAATGCTTACCTGGGGGAGTCAGCATTTCCAACACTCATATAAAAGTGCTTCTCTACGCAGATGATCTGGTTATGTTGGCAGATAACCCTTCCTCTCTTCAACTTCAAATAAATAAGCTTCAGAGGTACTGCAACACCTGGGATTTGAAAATAAACGCTATGAAAACAAAAATTATGGTGTTTGAAGCTCGGAAATGTAAGAGGTCAAAAGAAGAAAACTGGCTTTTGAATGGTGAACGTATAGAGGTAGTACAAGAATTCAAGTATTTGGGTGTGCTGATCTCTTCAAACATTAGCTTTGCAAAACATGTACAGGAAAAGTGTAAGGAAGCCAAAATTGCCCTTAACGTGATGTGGCCAAACCTCTTTCCAAACCAAAATATAGACTTAGGGTCCAAATACCGTGTGTTTGAAGCTACTATCAATTCTTGTTTGTGTTATGGAGTCCAAGCTTTCGGTTATAAGTATTTCGAGGATTTCGAATCGATTCAAAGGTTCTTCTTCAAACGTTTATTTCGATTACCGAATTCCACCCCAACACATGCTATCCACGTCGAGTCAGGTATTACCCCAATTTACATTAGAAACCTCAAAGTAAATTCTGATTTCTTGATAAAGACTATGCAAAAACCTGGTTTAAGTCTTCACAAATCGATTATGGCTTACCTACTGCGTACAAATTCAACACCGTTGAAAGAATGGAGCGATCTAGCAACCTCTCATGGCCTCGGGTTTGATCTTACTGAATCCAATTTAGATAACTGGAGTGAGATATTTGCTAAAGTAATAGCAAAGGTTGATGAACAAATATACGTTCAACATCTAAGTCGCGCGGCGGCATCATCAACAAGGCTTATATACAATGAATTAAATCATCGACTTCAAGCTAATAATTATTTTAAAATGGAACTCCCTGTGAAAGTTATAAGCACCATTTTTCGAGCAAGAGTGGAAATTCTTAGCCTAAATTATGTCCCTCATCGTTCAGACTTACCAATCTTGTGTAATTTTTGTAACAGATTGGAGCACGATGATGTTTTTCACTTCATTGCTGTGTGCCCAATTTTGCAGGAAATCAGAAGATTTCACTTCCATCAAAGCGTCCTCTCCAGAACACAATATATAGGAATTTTGAACGGATTGGCAGGGTGGACAACTCTGTATGGGTTTTGTGAACAAGCTCTTAATTATCGAAACTGTTTCTTGTAACTTCTGATTATGTGAAGCTCAATTATTCAACCTTTTAATTATTCAAAAACTGTTTATTAATTTTGTGTTTCAAATCACTTAAAAATTGGAAAATGTTTATATGCATTCTAAATAGAATCTTTTTTTCTTTATTGATCTTTTTTGTGTTTCAAATCACTTCTTTAAAATTGTTTAAAACATTAACTTTCAAAAATTGAAAATTGTTTCATTTTCAATTTTACAGCTTATTATTTTAAAAGTTATTTTTGTACTTATTTTTTTTTTTTTTTTTCATTATTAAATTAACCTATTTATTAATTTCTACATTGATCTTTGTATTTATTTTTTTCTTTTCATTTTTTATTATGAAACGTACTCTCAGGCAGACGGCAGTATTGCCATGTCCTTAGTCTTAAGTAATATTGTAAGACCCTAATATGAAATAAAGAATCTATCTATCTAGTTGTATATATATTTAGATTAAATATATTTTTGTTTTTGTTATAGTTAGCTCCAATAATTTAATTCCACTGTGAAGCTTAGTTATCTAAAAGATGTAAATCTTAATACAGTAGTCTCTCGATAATGTGAATCACCGATAATGCGTATTTCTCCAAAATGTGAATCGCCAAAACTTAACATTGTCATCTTTATAATGTGAACTTCCGAAATTTTGGAACTCTTAAATGTGAATTCCATTGGAAATTTTGTATACCTACCTACACATTGGTTCATAGTATTATTATAGTTCTACAGAGGGATTTTTATAATTAGTATTCTAGCTCTAAAACTAATGGTAGGTACCTGCCATATTATTTTTAGGGGAAATTGATTTTTCTCAATTACGGCTCCTACGATTTTGACAAAACTTTCTGAAAAATGTTTTCTGTGCAAATTTTATGTTTTAGTTGGAATAGATTTTTCAGGAAAATTCTTATAACGGTACCTCCCATAGGACCGGTTTTTTGAAATCCACTTGATGGATTTCGATAAAATTTTTAATATAGGAGGACTTTCAAAAAAGTTTTTTTGAGTTTAAAAACAAAAATTTATTTTTTTTTTGCAAAAACTTCCAAAAACGGTTTGATCTATTTTTTTAAATTTAATTTTTCTGATAAATACTACGAATTGCTAGAAGTTGGCATACTCAAAAAGTATTTGGAATATTTTTTCAAAAAGTTTAAAAAAAAACTAACATTGAATATTATTGGCAACAATATACCTATTACAATTTATAATTTTTCTTAAATTATTTACTTTCATTAAATAAAATTAAGTTTTCTTTAAAAAAAAAAATCAAATAAAATTAAAAAAGTTAAAAATGTACAAAGCTAAGGTGGCAACTGAAAACAGGCATTAACAACAGAGAAAATATAATAATCATAAAAGCATTGACAAAAGACTAGAAGAAATGCCCAGCTGTGTCCTGCACGGAAAGAATTGAAAAATCACCAATTGCGAAATATTCAGTTGCAATTTACAAAACATGTTTTTTTTTTGTAAATCACGGCGCTTTGATTCGAAACTGGTAGAAAAGTATGGCAATTTAACTTTCAATTCATCTCAAATTACAACAATTCCTAAGTTGAGATTTACAATTAAAAGTTATAATTCAAGCTTGTGCCCTTCAAAGTACCTACTTACCCAGGGCCCGATCTAGGGGGGGGGCGCGCCGGGCATTTGCCCGGGGCGGCAAATTTCGAGGGCGGCAAAATTTGAAAATTGAGGATTATTAAAGCTGTATTTTCAAAAAATGTTTACTTGTTTCTTTCTAATTAAGATCATCAAGGGAGAAAATAAGGTACAGTAAAACTACTTTATAACGAACTCTCCTTTCTATAGCAAACTTCATTTTGTTCACCTTCTTCTTAAAAAAATATCCCATATTAGTTAGGTTCCATCGAATGTATAGATGTATTAAAAAATGTACAGTTATTTAGTTTAAGTTTGCAAAGTCGCGTTTCGAAGGTAAAACAAGTTCAATCCTCAGTATTTATCTTAACAAAGCTGTCGTTGGTACTTTTGACAATTGGTACGATGAAAACTAAGATCAGCGATAAAATCAATAATAATCGAGAACAAGCAATTTGGAAAGAGTTTACTTCAGACGAGATGAAAAAGCCCTACTATAGTGATAACAGAACTGCATTAAGAATTTTTGAAGTTTTATTGCAACAAGTGATAAAACTAAAGAAGATGCTGCAAATTTTGTATTTTCTAAATTGGAAAATTTGTATAGTAAAATAAAAAACAAAATTTCAAATGCACAATCAAACATTGAATTTCTAAACAAAAGATATGATTTTTTTTTTCATTAATTTTTGTATACCAATTTTCTTTGAAAATAAAAAGGAGCACGAGGTTTCAAAACACATTTCACATTTCTTTATAACGAATTGTATAAATTTTTTATTTTTTGTTCCCTTGAAGGTTTGCTATAAAGAATTTTGACTGTATTGTATATGTCCGTCAAAAATATAAAGTCGAAGTATTTTATTAATCACTTAAAAACCGCTAGTTAAAACGTTTTTTGAGGGAAAAAAATTAAGTCATCTGATTTCTTGAACAGTTTTGATTTTTTTAGAAAAAAAAAACTTCTCGAAAACATTTTTCCACATTTTTTTTTTTTTTTTGAGAATACACTTTCCATTACTTTAGGCGTTTTTCTGTTTTCATTCAGTAAAGAGCTCTGAACAAAGTTCAAGTTTATCGCGCTCGCTCTGTACGTCCTCTGAACTAATTGTGTTCAGAGCGCTCTGAACTATTAATGAAACGAATTTAATATCCTATTTATTTCCTTTTCTTATGCCATTTTTTTTAACACTTAAAATTATGTTTGGCTTTTAGCTCAGTCTGCCCCATCTATTTATTTGGAGCTCGTAGAGCGCACTCTGAACACACTCTGACGGAGAAAAGAAATACAAAGTATATGCTCTGAAGTCTCTGAAGCAAAAAAGAAAAACTTATTTTTGTTTGACAACTCAGGCTCTGCTGTGAACTAAAAAAGAAAAACGCCTTTTATTGCTTTTTATTTTTTTATGAAATTTTAAGTAGGTAACAAAGTTATTTCGTTTATAAAAGGCCTTTCACTTAAAAAATGTCATCGAAATCCTTTAAGTGGCTTAGGAGTAAATCTGATATACAAAATTCGGCCCTATCGGAGTTACCGTTATAAAGAATTTTCCAGACAAATTTATTCCAACCAAAACATACATTTTACTCAATTTTTTTTTAACAAAATCGTATAAGCCGTTTTTGAGATATCTAAATGAGTTTGTCAATAAAAATCACATGGCAGGTAGGTACCGTTAATTTCGGAGCTTGAATGCTAGGTCCAAAAATCAACCTATCAGATGTTATAATAATACTGTGTTCTGTGTACCAAGTTTAGAGCAAATCGGTATAGCCGTTACGGGTGTACAATCAGACGGACAGACAGACAGAATTGTCCGACCTATTTTTTCGGCTTCTCTATGATCGTAATGTCATGCTTGATTGTACAAAAGAAAATTTCCAACAATATTGCGTTCTTACGGGTCGGAATGAATACCTCCATTTTTCAAAAGTCGGTCAAAAAATGCACCAACAATTTTATATCTTATATGTTCTCATTGCAAAAGGGCGGCAAATTAAATTTTTGCCCAGGGCGGCGAAAAAGCTGGATCGGGCCCATTACTTACCTACAACCTTTTTGTCGCAATTTCCTACTTCAAGGGAATAATTCCATTTATACTTTTTACCAATCTGGATTTGCTAAAAAATTTTCGTGATTTACAATCACTGAGTATTAAAATCAACTCAAGTGTGTCTGAAGGCTACGTCGAAGGTCCGGAGTTCGATCCCTGCCTCCAACTAATAATAATCTTTTTTTTTGTTGGTATTACTGTTTCTTTTGAGGAAATGTAAAATCCTCGAAAAAATAAATCTGGTTAACATTAAAAGTGGATCTTTGTAAGCCATTCGGATTCAGCGGGAAATGATATTCCACCAGAATATCAACGCACATACAGGAATCGTTCAGAATATAAGTCATTAGGCCCTGGCCCCGCTTGTGTCTCCAATAATGCCTTTTTTAAAGTTCTATTATGTACATAGGGAGTACAAGGTTGAATTTCAACTACACATTATATACAATTGCTTACCTTTATTTAAATGATCATCACAAAAAATGGTACATTAGAGGTTAGACGTCCAAAATAAGACGACTACCTATATTTTTCTCGCCAAAAAAACATAATCTTAATTCAAAACACCCCTAAAATGTAACTCATATTCAGATTGCTTCTTATTATTAATTTTGATATCCGACTTGGATACATCACCATGGCCTAGTAGATGTGTGCTAGATTGGTATGCAGAGGGTCTCGAGTTCGATTCTTAGAATCAACCAAGTATGTAAAAGTTACATTTTTCAATAAATAATAATAGATGCATTTCAATAAAAGTTGCTTCCTCCCAAAGCGATATAATGTTTCAAATTGCAAATTGGGTTGCAATTTACGACTTTACCAGTAGTTTTTTCAAAAACAGATTTTTTATTCAAAACAAAAAGATTGAAATCTACGACTCGCTTTTGCAATTTACAACCGAGTACCTAAATATAAAATTGATACTCATTGGGATCAATTTGCGATTTGCGAATGGTAATGTTTTGCTTCTCTCGATCGCATTATTGATACTAAAAGATGTTGAAATATGATTATAGAGTATCAATTTCTTCGTTTTAAAAATTTTCTAAAATTGCAAATAGAAAGTATAGATTTATTATTTTCCAATCCAAGGTACAAACCTGGATTCATTTGACGTGATTTGCAGCTTATTTTTCGTGATCTGATCTGATGTAAGAATTCTTTCCGTGTGTGTCCTGTGTGTATCCACACCGACAAAAAGTATAAAAGGCGATTTTGTTTCAATATGATAATTATAATAATTGTTTGGTTCTTCGCTTTGCGATAGTCGGGTCCTTCCACATTCCAATGAAAAGAATCAACCAATAAGTTCAAATATTTTGTTCCTTCGCGGTAATTTTAAAACCCAAATTTGAGTGATACATTCGACGGTCGGGTTATCCACCGCCTTTGTACACGCACACTTGGACGTGTATCTTTTTGTTGTTATTTTGTTCTGCTACGAGTTTGAGTGATTCATTCGACGGTCAGGTATACCAACGCCTTTGAGCACACACACTTGAAAGCGCCTGCGCCACCTTACCTTTGGATTTAATAACCTCTCTATTATGTAACTACTATATTCTTACATTCTAGTCCAATTGATTTGGGACATATCGTTTTTAAACATAAATTATTGTTTTGTTAAGCTTTAATTTAATTCCTAAAATAAAGAATAATAATTGTTCATCTTAAATTGAGTTTACCGAGGTCATATTATTTTAAATAGTAATCTTCATTGCTCACTCCTCTCATTTGCTTTTGAACAAATTTAATTTGTTTTGTTGCCTGTTCAGCGTCTACTGTAGCTTCCGAGCAGCATAGAAAGCGGCAGAGAACAAAGCAGCGTTGTTGTTTTATTCCACAGAGATGCTCTACTTAACTGAATAAGCGGAATTATTAGGAAGATTTTGAACAACCACGACGGCACGACAACAGAGAAGAAAGAGACTTACGTTTCAAAACTGTTTTTTGAAAAAAACTGGTCGAACGAAAAGTAAAAGAAATCTGATGACTTGCTTCATTTTTACTAAAAAACCATTTAACTATTGATTTCAAATGATTAATAAAACTTTATATGATTTTTACTTGCGATTATAGGTACTACATATAAGGCAAGTTATGCATTCGTAATTTTTTTTTTTTTTTGACAAACAAACATAACATTACTATGATAGAGAAGCCTAAAAAGTGGGTTCGACAATTCTGTCTGTCTGTCTGTCTGTCTGTCCGTCCGTCTTTATCGGCACCTGTAGCCTAAACGGCTGAACCGATTTGCTTCAAACCTGGTACATAGTATTATTATGATGTCCTACAGAGGGAATTTTGGAATTAGCATTCTAGCTCTGAAATTAACGGTACCTGCCATACGATTTTTAGTGAAAAATTAATTTTTCTCAAAAACGGCTAATACGATTTTGAGAAAACTTTCTGAATAGTGTTTTCTGTGCAAACTTTATGTTCTTGTTGGAATAGATTTTTCAGGAAAAGTCTTATAACGGTACCTCCCATAGAACCGGGTTTTTGAAATCCGATTTTCTCGTAAGCCACTTGACGAATTTCGATGAAACTTTTAATGAAGAAGCCCTTTAATAAATGAAATAATATTATTTCATAAATTTTTTAAAAAATGTTTTTTTTCAGTTTCTTAAAAAAGTTTCATTTTTTTTTTAAATATTTGTTTATTTCAAAAATGTCTTAATCTTTTTTTTTAATTCATTTTTCTGATAAAAACTACAAAGTGCTAGAAGTTGGCATACTAAACAAAAAAATTTAATATATTTTCGAAAAGTTTTTCAAAAAAAGCAGTTTTTTGGAAAAAAAAAACTGGTCGAACGATTTTGAAAAGAAATTTCGTAGAAATTCAAAAAAGTAAAAGAAACCTGATGTTGTACGTCATTTTCTGCAAAAAACGTTTAAGGTATTGATTTTAAAAATGATTTATAAAATTTGATATGATTTTTTCAACGCTTTTTGCCCAAAATCTCAAGCCCCAAGACCATGTTAACACATTAGAGCAAGTTCGTACGACCCCATCGTGCACTTTATTTTTGTGCTTGTTTTCCAAAATCCCAAACCCCAAGACCACTGTCACACATTAGAGCAAGTTCGTCCGGCCCAGTCGTGCACTTTATTTTAGGTAACATGATTGTGTATCTACTGAAACATAAGCAACTTCTTTGTACTCTCTTTGTTTCCAGTTCCTCGTTTAGGTTTAAATTTTAGAGTTAAAATTCAGAGTATAAAATCACATCATAACATTATTTATTATTATTTATTTCCACTTAAGCACGTTCCCATCAACAAAAAATAAAATTAAATAGAAAAACACACAAGCAAATAATCTAGTATAAGAATCTCAAAAACAATAAAAAGAAAGAAGAAAATATTGATACCATGGAATGGCCCAGCGCCAGCGATGCTGTTTACAAATGACATTTGAGTATGGCCTCCCGCAATGTGTGGTTGGAAACAGGTAGCTGTAGGAAAAAAGGGTTCATTGTTTCCAGATAAATCCGAATGTTTACCATTTCATTTTCTAAATCACAATAAGAAATAAAGTGCACGACTGGGTCGTGCGAACTTGCTCTAATGTGTTAAAATGGTCTTGGGGATTTTGGGAAAAAGCTTTGGAAAAATCATATAATCACTTAAAACCAATAGTTAAAACGTTTTTTGGAGAAAATGAAGTAAGCCATCAGATTTCTTTAACTTTTTTTAATTTTAAGGAACATTTTTTTCAAAATTGTTTTTTTGAAAAACTTTCAAAAAGCTATTCCAATTTTTTTTGAGTATGCCAACATCTAGCAGTTTCAAGTTCTTATCAGAAAACAAACATTTTGAACAAACGGTTTTTGGAAAAACCAAAAATTAAAAAAAAGTTTAACTCTTTTTTAAAAACTCAAAAAAAGTTTTTTTAAAAAATTAAAGAATAAATCTTACTTCATTTAAAAAAGAGCTTTTACTTTAAAGTTTTCATCGAAAACCGTTGAGTGGTTTACGAGAAATTCTGTTATGAAAAAAATGGTCCTATGGGATGTACCGTTACAAGGCTTTTCAGGAAAAATTAATTTTAACCGAAACATAAAGTTTACTCAAAAAATACCATTCAGAAAGTATTATCAAAATCGTTTCAGCTGTTTTTGAGATAAATGAGTGTTTCATAAAAAATCATATGGCAGGTACCGTTAGTTTTGGAGCTAGAATGCTAATTCCAAAAACCCATCTGTGGAACATCATAATAATACTATGTACCAGGTATGAAGCAAATCGGTTCAGCCGTTTAGGCTGTATAGGTGCCGATACAGACAGACGGACAGACAGAATTGTCAGAATCATTTTTTTCGGCTTCTCTGTCATCGTAATGTTGTGTTTGATTTGTTTTACGGATGTATAACTTGCCTTATAGTACCTGGCAAGTAAAAAGGAAGCCGATTAAGAAATGGGAGGTCGTTGATACATGCACAAATGCACGTCATGTTTGGAACGTTTGGGAGCACCATTTTTTTTTTATTTCTGGGTCATTGCAAGATATTTTGGTTAAGATTGATTTGTATAGATGATAAAGGAAGAAGATATTTCAAACAGATTAACATTTTGGTATCGCCATAGGAAGAAATCTTAGTGGTACGAATTATGATCGAACGATTGCCTGCCTTTTTGAATGGCACCAGAAATTCTCACTCAAAAACCTAGTGGTTAGAAAAGGGAAAGTATTCTTTATTTATTGGCCAAGTGATTTCGTTTAAGCTATAATCGTGTTTTGGGAAGCAAATTTGATCCACGAAATCAATTAGCTCCTTAGAAATCGATCGGCTAGTGGGCAGAACGGCTGGTGGAAGCAGATTGATCGTATAGCGTTGCTTGCAAACTATAAATAAACTATGTAAGTTAACTTCAGGCTTCATAATGGGGAAGGAATTGACTGTGTGCGACCTTTCCACCCTATATTTCAGATTTCATAGAAATGTGATCACTCTTTTTTGTCCAATGTACCTATGGAGCTATCTTTGATTGTATGTATGCTATGATTCTGTAACCACATAAAGCTACCATTAGACGGTCCTTGTAATGGTCCTTACAAGGACAGTCTGACGTCATTATGACGTATTTATCTGTCCTAAAATCGACATATCGTATAATGGACGTTCTAAAATGCTGTCTTTGCAAGGACAACCACAATGTCCACCACAATGTCACGAATTTTTGTGTCCTTGCAAAGACAAATTACAAGGACCGTGTAATGGTCCTTCCATTGTTGATGGGACACAAGGACACATTTTTTTGACATCTGGTCCTTGCAAACACCATGTCCCAACAATGCAACAGCACGAATTTCTGCCGGGACATTGTTGCTTGGAATGTCCACTTTTCAGGGTGGTTTGGTTGTTGTTAAATTTCAATGAGCTGTCAAAGTGATCAGATTTTGACAACCTTGCGTGCATTTGCTCTGTTCCCACTCTGAACTTTCTGTGATGCGCTACTTATTTTAACATTAGTAAAGAAACAAAGATAAAACAAAAAGAGCAGAGAAGAACAAAGTAAATTATTTATTTTGTCAATGAATTTGTTTTTCGTGGGTGAATTAATAATGATTACCTACGAAAAAAAATTCCATTTTATAAATACAGGAATAACCAAAAAATATTTTTAAGTGATATATAGTTTAAAAAGGTATTTTTCGAATAATGTGCAGACAAAAAAATATTTTTATTTTTACTAGGGGTATTCATAGAAATGGAACCTCGTAAAACCAACGTAAACGTCGGTCAAAACTGTCAAAACTTGTATGGAAAATCTTTTACGACAAATCGTATCTAAACTTTCCGACACTAATTTGTGTCTTAAACTTTTTCAGAAACATTGTAAACGTCTTAAAAGAAATTTAAGGTATGCTAAAGTTTGCTAGTGACAATCATCTGATATTGTGATTTTAATCAGCATTGAACCTCGTTTTTAAATTCTTTAATCCACCAAAATCGGTTGGTTAACCCTTGAACCACTCTTGAAGCACCGCCTTAACATAAATAATGCAAACATGACAGGGGTAAATCGTTTTCAAATTTTGATCCAAGGATGAACCACGATTGTACAACTGGCCCTAATTGTATGTCTGTGTGAGTGGAAAATTTGAGTGTTTTGCAACTGTCTTGCCAGTAGCTGGCATGTGTGGCGTCCGTGTAACAAACAACTGATTAAATTCCGACATAGTTTCACTAATAGCGAGTTTCATTTACGAAAAGAATTGTTCTTTCTGTCAAAAATTTTGATCTTTTTCACTTTTGAGAGTTTCATTCATTCAAAAAGTGCAATTCTAGATCGATTCTCAACACGAAAGAATGCATCTCTGATGGGTTTGGAGAATCGATCTGAATACTTTTCTGTCAAACGTTAGATGAGAAAAAATTTGTTATTTTTTGTTGTTTGTTGTGAAATTGTGCCAGTCTGTGATTAATATAACAAAAATAAACAAATAATGAACGAAGGACTTAATACGTACTTTAACTATCCAATTAATTATCAATTATCTAATGATTACTTTTTCAAATGACAAAAGACAAAATTCGAATGACAAAAAGTCAAATTGAAATTGACACGGATATCCAAAACAAGTTTCATTCAAAAGGGCAATTCTCGATTTTGAGAACAATGCTTTCAAATTTGAATGAAACTCGCTATAAAATTGCTTGTTACTGTGCACAGATGACATCACGAGACGTGGTCAAAATTGCAACAATCAACCGAATTTTAACATTTACTTTCACTTATACTTTTACTTACACTTACTGAGCTTACATGCGTAAGCTCACCTTATAGAAAAGTTTCAATAAACATTCTCCGGATAGTCAACGATAAAAGTACCGCGGGAGATTCGCGGAGTTACCTCTGACGTATTGTTAATGTTATTGAGATTAATGAATGAAAGATATTGTAATCAGTTATAAACGTTTAACGTAATTGTGTCCTACAATAACTTGCTGCTTTGTTGTTTCGTGTATTTTTGTAAATTCTGGTAGTGGGTACTTTTATATTAAATCTTAATTTACTTGACATAATTTTCCAATTAAAAGTGATTATTTGCAGATAATCACAGTATGGGAACGTCCCTAATGAAATCTGAAACGTCAAATTTACTTTTAACAAGGACCAATTTATAAATGTCGTGTAATGGTCACGGTAAAATTTTGCATTCTTCAGCGCGGTTTCATTCACCATACCAACTGTCAAAATTGTCATGTCGTGTAATGTACATTGTTATGCTTGTGCTTGCAAGGACACCGAATTGCAAAAGTAACAATGTCCACTTTGGTGGACATTGTACTTCGGGACAAGAATGATCGAACGATTGCCTGCCTTTTTGAATGGCACCAGAAATTCTCACTCAAAAACCTAGTGGTTAGAAAAGGGAAAGTATTCTTTATTTATTGGCCAAGTGATTTCGTTTAAGCTATAATCGTGTTTTGGGAAGCAAATTTGATCCACGAAATCAATTAGCTCCTTAGAAATCGATCGGCTAGTGGGCAGAACGGCTGGTGGAAGCAGATTGATCGTATAGCGTTGCTTGCAAACTATAAATAAACTATGTAAGTTAACTTCAGGCTTCATAATGGGGAAGGAATTGACTGTGTGCGACCTTTCCACCCTATATTTCAGATTTCATAGAAATGTGATCACTCTTTTTTGTCCAATGTACCTATGGAGCTATCTTTGATTGTATGTATGCTATGATTCTGTAACCACATAAAGCTACCATTAGACGGTCCTTGTAATGGTCCTTACAAGGACAGTCTGACGTCATTATGACGTATTTATCTGTCCTAAAATCGACATATCGTATAATGGACGTTCTAAAATGCTGTCTTTGCAAGGACAACCACAATGTCCACCACAATGTCACGAATTTTTGTGTCCTTGCAAAGACAAATTACAAGGACCGTGTAATGGTCCTTCCATTGTTGATGGGACACAAGGACACATTTTTTTGACATCTGGTCCTTGCAAACACCATGTCCCAACAATGCAACAGCACGAATTTCTGCCGGGACATTGTTGCTTGGAATGTCCACTTTTCAGGGTGGTTTGGTTGTTGTTAAATTTCAATGAGCTGTCAAAGTGATCAGATTTTGACAACCTTGCGTGCATTTGCTCTGTTCCCACTCTGAACTTTCTGTGATGCGCTACTTATTTTAACATTAGTAAAGAAACAAAGATAAAACAAAAAGAGCAGAGAAGAACAAAGTAAATTATTTATTTTGTCAATGAATTTGTTTTTCGTGGGTGAATTAATAATGATTACCTACGAAAAAAAATTCCATTTTATAAATACAGGAATAACCAAAAAATATTTTTAAGTGATATATAGTTTAAAAAGGTATTTTTCGAATAATGTGCAGACAAAAAAATATTTTTATTTTTACTAGGGGTATTCATAGAAATGGAACCTCGTAAAACCAACGTAAACGTCGGTCAAAACTGTCAAAACTTGTATGGAAAATCTTTTACGACAAATCGTATCTAAACTTTCCGACACTAATTTGTGTCTTAAACTTTTTCAGAAACATTGTAAACGTCTTAAAAGAAATTTAAGGTATGCTAAAGTTTGCTAGTGACAATCATCTGATATTGTGATTTTAATCAGCATTGAACCTCGTTTTTAAATTCTTTAATCCACCAAAATCGGTTGGTTAACCCTTGAACCACTCTTGAAGCACCGCCTTAACATAAATAATGCAAACATGACAGGGGTAAATCGTTTTCAAATTTTGATCCAAGGATGAACCACGATTGTACAACTGGCCCTAATTGTATGTCTGTGTGAGTGGAAAATTTGAGTGTTTTGCAACTGTCTTGCCAGTAGCTGGCATGTGTGGCGTCCGTGTAACAAACAACTGATTAAATTCCGACATAGTTTCACTAATAGCGAGTTTCATTTACGAAAAGAATTGTTCTTTCTGTCAAAAATTTTGATCTTTTTCACTTTTGAGAGTTTCATTCATTCAAAAAGTGCAATTCTAGATCGATTCTCAACACGAAAGAATGCATCTCTGATGGGTTTGGAGAATCGATCTGAATACTTTTCTGTCAAACGTTAGATGAGAAAAAATTTGTTATTTTTTGTTGTTTGTTGTGAAATTGTGCCAGTCTGTGATTAATATAACAAAAATAAACAAATAATGAACGAAGGACTTAATACGTACTTTAACTATCCAATTAATTATCAATTATCTAATGATTACTTTTTCAAATGACAAAAGACAAAATTCGAATGACAAAAAGTCAAATTGAAATTGACACGGATATCCAAAACAAGTTTCATTCAAAAGGGCAATTCTCGATTTTGAGAACAATGCTTTCAAATTTGAATGAAACTCGCTATAAAATTGCTTGTTACTGTGCACAGATGACATCACGAGACGTGGTCAAAATTGCAACAATCAACCGAATTTTAACATTTACTTTCACTTATACTTTTACTTACACTTACTGAGCTTACATGCGTAAGCTCACCTTATAGAAAAGTTTCAATAAACATTCTCCGGATAGTCAACGATAAAAGTACCGCGGGAGATTCGCGGAGTTACCTCTGACGTATTGTTAATGTTATTGAGATTAATGAATGAAAGATATTGTAATCAGTTATAAACGTTTAACGTAATTGTGTCCTACAATAACTTGCTGCTTTGTTGTTTCGTGTATTTTTGTAAATTCTGGTAGTGGGTACTTTTATATTAAATCTTAATTTACTTGACATAATTTTCCAATTAAAAGTGATTATTTGCAGATAATCACAGTATGGGAACGTCCCTAATGAAATCTGAAACGTCAAATTTACTTTTAACAAGGACCAATTTATAAATGTCGTGTAATGGTCACGGTAAAATTTTGCATTCTTCAGCGCGGTTTCATTCACCATACCAACTGTCAAAATTGTCATGTCGTGTAATGTACATTGTTATGCTTGTGCTTGCAAGGACACCGAATTGCAAAAGTAACAATGTCCACTTTGGTGGACATTGTACTTCGGGACAAGAATGCCAAATTTGTTTCATTCGTGTAATGGACATTCTTACTAGCAAAGACACGGTGAAGAATGTCCATTTACTGACAGCACAAGGACACATTTTCTGTGACGTCAGACTGTCCTTGCAAGGACCGTCTAGTGGTAGCTAAACTGATTAAATTCAAATCAGGCAGCTTTTGGTAGGTATTATTCTAGAAATGCGTTTATATCAAGCTAACCAAATAATGCTTTTGAGTACCTTTATTTTATAAAACTACAAATAAAGCCCAATATTAGTAGGCCATTGGCCAGTAAAGTTGATGATAATAAATTTGCGTGTCCTACAGAATCCCCAAAAAAATCCTCATCGATTAAAATCCATAAAAATTATAATCCAACTAGCTAATATCCCCAAAGACATAATCCACATGGATGAAATCCACACCCAAACAATATTTTTGCCAAAATCCAAAAGAAATCCCCAAATCCCCAATGTCCGTGTACATCTAAATTATGTGCATTTAGTTTTCAGAAAAATCTCATGAAATTATTTTATTGTGAATCTAACTAATAAGTGATAACGATTAAGTTTTTCTTTTCGTTTCAAATATTTATTTACTTACTAATTTTAAAAATGCATTTTTATTTTAATAAAAATTACAAGCACTAAGAATTGTATATTTACTCTTTGGATTACATTTCCTGCAATATGAATTAAATCGCGCGCGCGATTTGATCGCATGATTCACTACTTGAACATATTTGTTTTGGGGATATTGGTTTGGGGATTTTCGGCTTGTAGATTTTCTGTTTGGGGATTTCGGGAATGGGGATTTTACTGTGGGGCTTGTGTTTTGGGGCAAACTTTACCAACCCGTTAAATTTCCATGACAGTATAGGCCCAGGAGTGTCGGACAAAACCATGCTTTTATATTTCAAATTTAGCAAGGATTTTTGCTTGATTATAAGGAGAGAGGCTGTGCCAATACAAAATCCAATTATACTGTCTGGGTAGCGTGAACTAATTATTGCACAGGCTGTCCATGCTATCCAGGTTGTTCACACTATTCAATATTTTACCCATCAAGAAAAAGACACTTCGACAACAGTTTCCGTAATGTTTTAAGATTTTTCTTTTGACCACCACTTTAAAAAGCTTATCCTTATTTTTACTTGCTCTATAGGGCAAGTATTGGTTTCGTGCAGAAAAAAAAATCGAGGTTTTAATCAAACATGACATTACGATGATAGACAAGCCCAAAAAAGTGGTTTTCGCCATACCGTCCGTCGGTCTGTCTGTGCGGATGTGCGGATGTGCGGATGTGCGTATGTGCGTCTGTGCGTCTGTGCGTCTGTGCGCTTTTTCACGTCATGCTACAGTCTAAACGGCTTCACGGATTTTCTTCAAACTTGATATATAGCAGTTTCAAGAAAAACGGTTGTCGAGATTTTTTTTATTTCGTCTTAGCCCGGCTCAAACTTGTACCTTTCAAGTAACGGTTTTTTTCAATTTGGATTTTCTCAAAAACGGCTCTAACGATTTTGATTAAACTTAAAATTCAGCTAACTTTAAGCATTTCGAACAAAACTGCGTTTTTTGTGTTTGGCTCAAATGGTCGTAACGAAAATCAGGTTTAAACGGCTTTTTTTCAAATGGCCATAAGTTCGCAACGGCTCGATTGATTTGACTCAAACTTCGTTTGGCATAGTTCTTTATAGTCTTCTATATGATGGCTTTATACATTTTTCAGCGAAGCCTGTCTAAATGGTAGCTCCCATACAACGAGCCGTTCAGTTTTAGCCAACTTTTTTTGGTTTTTTCTAATTTGCTCAAAAATGGCTCTAACGATTTTGATTAAACTTTGTGTGTTATATTCTTTTAGTGTTCTTAAGAGAACTGCGTTTTTAGTTTTTGGCTTAAAATGCAAATAACGGAGATCTGCTCTTAACGGCTTTTTTTCAAATGGCCATAAGTTGTCAACGGTTGTATCGAATTCACTCAAACATTGTTTGGTATAGTTCCTTACAGCTTCCTACCAGATGGCATTGATTTTTTTTCGGTTTCTCTTTTTTAAATGGTGGCTCCTATATAAAGAGCCACTAGATTTTGGCCAATTTTTTCGTTTTTTTTTTTCAAATTTACTCAAAAACGGCTTCCCCGATTTTTATGAAACTTTGTATGTAACATATATAGAATACTTCAAGGAAAACTGCATTTTTAGTTCTTGGCTACACATGATAATAGCGGAAATTGCTTTTAACAGTATTATTAATTTGGCCATAAGTGGACATTTGTATCATTTATAATACCCAAAAGATAACGTCTTAATTTTAAATATTAAAGGTTTCTTAACGTTAGCTCCCGTATATCGGTTTTTCCAGTTTCAATCAAATTTTTTTAGGTTTTAGCAATTTTTTCAAAAATGAGTTCTTCTCATTGGTCGAAAAGTTTGTTTTCATCGTACTATTGCACCCACAGAGCAAGTACGTGCGACCCAGTCGTGCATTTTATTTCATATGGCCGAAATTGTAGATTTAGCAACACTGTATTCCCGGGATAAAATTGATGGGGCTACACCCCATTGTAGTTTCTCGATAATATCACCTTTTAATTGCAACGATAAGAATTTTGGTTGTCGAAAACCGAGAAAGTTTCACGTGTTCAAACGTGAACTGTTTTTTTTTAAAGATTGTGATCAGCAAAACTGTGTGTAGGTATACGTGTGTGGAAAACTAATGGTCAAAACAGATGTGCATAATTTTCTGTGCAGTCAAAATAATTTACACAGGCTCTTATGGGACATCCCCACCAAAAATATGCAGGGGTTGCAGTGAATGCACGATGTCTCTATTCCTAAATTGGATGCCTAGTTTCATTGCAGCCACAACAACAAACGAAAAAACTGCAAATAATTGCTATCTGGCATCACTTATTTTGACAGTACCTGTCCTTTTTCAAACAAAGGTGGCATGTATTCGCACGCACGAGTGTCTTAAATTACACCAGTTTCGATAAAGTCGACACGGTTAAATTTTTTTGAATTGAAAAACTGTTAAGATTATTCGCAAAAGATGGCTATTCACATTAGCGTACCTTTTTTGAAACTGGTGACACTAGTGCGTACGAATAGACAAAGAATAAAATATTTTTGACAGAAGTAGGCATCAAATTTTTCGAAGAGTATGCACATCTGTTTTAGGTGCGTTGATGCATGCAGTCACGCGTGCATTCTGAATGCACATCTGTTTTCACCCAAACAATATTTTTGCCAAAATCCAAAAGAAATCCCCAAATCCCCAATGTCCGTGTACATCTAAATTATGTGCATTTAGTTTTCAGAAAAATCTCATGAAATTATTTTATTGTGAATCTAACTAATAAGTGATAACGATTAAGTTTTTCTTTTCGTTTCAAATATTTATTTACTTACTAATTTTAAAAATGCATTTTTATTTTAATAAAAATTACAAGCACTAAGAATTGTATATTTACTCTTTGGATTACATTTCCTGCAATATGAATTAAATCGCGCGCGCGATTTGATCGCATGATTCACTACTTGAACATATTTGTTTTGGGGATATTGGTTTGGGGATTTTCGGCTTGTAGATTTTCTGTTTGGGGATTTCGGGAATGGGGATTTTACTGTGGGGCTTGTGTTTTGGGGCAAACTTTACCAACCCGTTAAATTTCCATGACAGTATAGGCCCAGGAGTGTCGGACAAAACCATGCTTTTATATTTCAAATTTAGCAAGGATTTTTGCTTGATTATAAGGAGAGAGGCTGTGCCAATACAAAATCCAATTATACTGTCTGGGTAGCGTGAACTAATTATTGCACAGGCTGTCCATGCTATCCAGGTTGTTCACACTATTCAATATTTTACCCATCAAGAAAAAGACACTTCGACAACAGTTTCCGTAATGTTTTAAGATTTTTCTTTTGACCACCACTTTAAAAAGCTTATCCTTATTTTTACTTGCTCTATAGGGCAAGTATTGGTTTCGTGCAGAAAAAAAAATCGAGGTTTTAATCAAACATGACATTACGATGATAGACAAGCCCAAAAAAGTGGTTTTCGCCATACCGTCCGTCGGTCTGTCTGTGCGGATGTGCGGATGTGCGGATGTGCGTATGTGCGTCTGTGCGTCTGTGCGTCTGTGCGCTTTTTCACGTCATGCTACAGTCTAAACGGCTTCACGGATTTTCTTCAAACTTGATATATAGCAGTTTCAAGAAAAACGGTTGTCGAGATTTTTTTTATTTCGTCTTAGCCCGGCTCAAACTTGTACCTTTCAAGTAACGGTTTTTTTCAATTTGGATTTTCTCAAAAACGGCTCTAACGATTTTGATTAAACTTAAAATTCAGCTAACTTTAAGCATTTCGAACAAAACTGCGTTTTTTGTGTTTGGCTCAAATGGTCGTAACGAAAATCAGGTTTAAACGGCTTTTTTTCAAATGGCCATAAGTTCGCAACGGCTCGATTGATTTGACTCAAACTTCGTTTGGCATAGTTCTTTATAGTCTTCTATATGATGGCTTTATACATTTTTCAGCGAAGCCTGTCTAAATGGTAGCTCCCATACAACGAGCCGTTCAGTTTTAGCCAACTTTTTTTGGTTTTTTCTAATTTGCTCAAAAATGGCTCTAACGATTTTGATTAAACTTTGTGTGTTATATTCTTTTAGTGTTCTTAAGAGAACTGCGTTTTTAGTTTTTGGCTTAAAATGCAAATAACGGAGATCTGCTCTTAACGGCTTTTTTTCAAATGGCCATAAGTTGTCAACGGTTGTATCGAATTCACTCAAACATTGTTTGGTATAGTTCCTTACAGCTTCCTACCAGATGGCATTGATTTTTTTTCGGTTTCTCTTTTTTAAATGGTGGCTCCTATATAAAGAGCCACTAGATTTTGGCCAATTTTTTCGTTTTTTTTTTTCAAATTTACTCAAAAACGGCTTCCCCGATTTTTATGAAACTTTGTATGTAACATATATAGAATACTTCAAGGAAAACTGCATTTTTAGTTCTTGGCTACACATGATAATAGCGGAAATTGCTTTTAACAGTATTATTAATTTGGCCATAAGTGGACATTTGTATCATTTATAATACCCAAAAGATAACGTCTTAATTTTAAATATTAAAGGTTTCTTAACGTTAGCTCCCGTATATCGGTTTTTCCAGTTTCAATCAAATTTTTTTAGGTTTTAGCAATTTTTTCAAAAATGAGTTCTTCTCATTGGTCGAAAAGTTTGTTTTCATCGTACTATTGCACCCACAGAGCAAGTACGTGCGACCCAGTCGTGCATTTTATTTCATATGGCCGAAATTGTAGATTTAGCAACACTGTATTCCCGGGATAAAATTGATGGGGCTACACCCCATTGTAGTTTCTCGATAATATCACCTTTTAATTGCAACGATAAGAATTTTGGTTGTCGAAAACCGAGAAAGTTTCACGTGTTCAAACGTGAACTGTTTTTTTTTAAAGATTGTGATCAGCAAAACTGTGTGTAGGTATACGTGTGTGGAAAACTAATGGTCAAAACAGATGTGCATAATTTTCTGTGCAGTCAAAATAATTTACACAGGCTCTTATGGGACATCCCCACCAAAAATATGCAGGGGTTGCAGTGAATGCACGATGTCTCTATTCCTAAATTGGATGCCTAGTTTCATTGCAGCCACAACAACAAACGAAAAAAATGCAAATAATTGCTATCTGGCATCACTTATTTTGACAGTACCTGTCCTTCTTCAACCAAAAGTAGAATGTATTCGCATGCACGAGTTTCTTAAATTACACCAGTTTCGATAAAGTCGACACGGTTAAATTTTTTTGAACTGAAAAACTGTCCAGTAAAGTGCTAGCCAGACAATTTTAGAGAAGTAACAATATTGCATAAGGGGGACTGACTACGAAAAATAAGTTTATTCGCAAAAGATGGTTATTCACATTAGCGTACCTTTTTTGAAACTGGTGACACTAGTGCGTACGAATAGACAAAGAATGAAATTTTTTTGACAGAAGTAGGCATCAAATTTTTGAAGAATATGCACATCTGTTTTAGGTGCGTTGATGCATGCAGTCACGCGTGCATTCTGAATGCACATCTGTTTTCAGCATAATGCTGAAAACAGATGTGCATTCAGAATGCACGCGTGACTGCATGCATCAACGCACCTAAAACAGATGTGCATACTCTTCGAAAAATTTGATGCCTACTTCTGTCAAAAATATTTTATTCTTTGTCTATTCGTACGCACTAGTGTCACCAGTTTCAAAAAAGGTACGCTAATGTGAATAGCCATCTTTTGCGAATAATCTTAACAGTTTTTCAATTCAAAAAAATTTAACCGTGTCGACTTTATCGAAACTGGTGTAATTTAAGACACTCGTGCGTGCGAATACATGCCACCTTTGTTTGAAAAAGGACAGGTACTGTCAAAATAAGTGATGCCAGATAGCAATTATTTGCAGTTTTTTCGTTTGTTGTTGTGGCTGCAATGAAACTAGGCATCCAATTTAGGAATAGAGACATCGTGCATTCACTGCAACCCCTGCATATTTTTGGTGGGGATGTCCCATAAGAGCCTGTGTAAATTATTTTGACTGCACAGAAAATTATGCACATCTGTTTTGACCATAAGATGTTTAAAATAAAGGGAAATCCCCGAAAAGGGAGCATACATTTGTGGTTCATATATAAAACAACTGCTGTTCATGCGAGCGAGGTGTTCACGTAGACCAGTGTCCACGCTACCCAGACATCACTGTATTTAACAATATCGGAGCAGTTCTATTTCAGCCAGACGAATACTAACTTTTTAAATATGAGAGAAACCGCAAAATTGTATCATTATGCGTAGTTATATTGTTTAAATTGCTTCGAGCAGCATTCTGAAAACAATCACTGTCACAACAGGATTGGGTTCGATATACCGCCTTTTATAATCCCGATTCTTAAAATCCCGCTATTAATATCCCGATTTTTAAAATTCCGTCTCTTTTACTTCAATTTTTTATAATCCCGTTTCTTATATACCGCTTTTGCAATCAAAAGCACATGGTTGTTTTGTTTTAAGAAATCACGCGATTTTTTAAAACAAAGCAATAAGGTATTTTTGATTTTTTACAGAAAAAGCAATCCAATTTGATTAAAGCTTTATTTCTATAGATCAATTTTGATTATTTCGCTAAGAGAAATCGATATTTTAGGAACAACTTATTTCCGTGTTTTATAAAACGAAACACAAACGTTTGTTCTGTAAGGCAATGCTTTTGCTTACAATCATCACCGCTTACTTCAAAATGGTTTTTTCTATACACATGTTGTTTCTCAATGATGACCATCATTGAAAGCTGTAACTTACCTGTCATTTAAATAAAAACGACCTAACACTTATTTGTGCTTCAATATGTCCTTCACGCAGCCCAATACAAGCTTTAAAAATTTTTATAACATCATACTGGTCACATTGAATATATTAACAACAAAACCCAGTTCTGTGTCATAAATTGAACAATCCACATTTTCTCGGATGCATTTTAATGAAAGCTATAACTGCTATTAAGAAAAAAATAAAGTGCACACCTGGGTCAGACGAACTTGCTCTAATGTGTGACAGTGGTCTTGGGGTTTGAGATTTTGGAAAAAAGCAGGGAAAAAATGATATGAAATTTTATTGATCACTTAAAAAAACTTCGATTACTGTTAAGAATGTTAAGAATTTTTTTTTTCAAAATCGTTCGACCAGTTTTTTCAAAAAACAGTTTTTTTGAAAAACTTTTGCGAAAAAATATTCCAAATTTTTTTTGAGTATGCCAACTTCTATCAATTCAAAGTTTTTATCAGAAAAATATATAAAACCGTTTTTGGAAAAAAAAAAAATAAAAAAAAAATTTAAATTTTGTTTTAAAACTCAAAAAAACTTTTATTGCAAAATTAAAGAAGTTATTATTATTTCGTCTGTAAAAAGGGTCCTTTATTAAAAATTTCATCGAAATCCGTCAAGTGGCTTACGAGAAAATCTGGGGTGGAATCGGCTAAGGTGATTTGTGATAAGTGATAGTCACAATCAACAAATTTCGTCTGGCTAGATGATTGTCACATGTGACAATCACATTTTTGTGACTTTTTCTTGTGACACCTAAATAGCTGTCACAAGAAAAATTCATAAAAATGTGATTGTCACACGTGAATATCACCTTAGCCAGATGAAATGTGTTGATTGTCCTATGAGAGGTACCGTTGTCCTATGGGAGGTACCGTTATAAGACTTTTCCTGTATCGGCACCTACAGCCTAAACGGCTGAACCGATTTGCTTGAAACTTGGAACATAGTATTATTATGATGTCCTACAGAGGGATTTTTGGAATACGCATTCTAGCTCTAAAACTAACGGTACCTGCCATACGATTTTTAGTGAAAAATAAATTTTTCTCAAAAACGGCTGCTACGATTTTGATTAAACTTTACGGACAAGCAGAAAGACAGACAGAAATAATTGTCGGACCCACTTTTTTAGGCTTCTCTATCATCGTAATGTTATGTTTGATTGTCAAAAAAAATATTTTTTAGTACTTTCTTACTTACTTAAGGTGGCGGAGACAGTCCATTGTGGACCACGGCCTAAACCAACAATCCTCGCCAGCTAGGCCGGTCCCTAGCCAGTGACCTCGAGTTGCGCACACCAAGTTGGTTGAGGTCGTTTTCCACTTGATCGCGCCAACTTAGATGGGGTCTTCTAGAACTGCGTCAAAGTTATATCTGTCCATTGTAACGTTTTGTCCGAGCCTACGGTGATGATCTACTTTACCCGAGGACAGCATATACTTTGTTTTATCTTCATTTACAGCCAGACCCCTTCGAGCCGCTTCCACTTCAATACTTGCGAATGCTCCACTGACAGGGAGCATCACTTTTGTTTATTTCTGGGCCATTGCAAGATATTTTGTTTAAGATTGATTTGCATAGATGATAAAGGAAGAAGATATTTCAAACAGATTAACATTTTGGTATCGCCATAGGAAGAAAACTAAGTGGTACGAATTATGATCGAACGAGTGTGGAGCATACTTTCTCTTTTTGATTACTTGTCTTTTTGAATGGCACCAGAAATTTTCACTGACAAACCTAGTGGTTAGAAAAATGACAAATCCACGTAACAAGTTTTAAAAAAATTGGCCAAAATTGCATTTTTCTAAAATTGAAAACAGTTTGGAAAAATTTGCGAGCCTCTTTTTGTCGACGCCACTGTAGAACGCGCTTGAAGTATTTTTTTAGTACAAAATATCATCAAAACTTTTTCCAACAAAAGCTACCCCCAAACATCCAAATTAAACAAAGACACACAACTTACAGAACAGTATTTGCAATTTTCTATCACATTATCCTGATAACTACTAGCATATACTGAATGAGGGGTGGCATTCCAACTGGTGGAGGTATCTGAGTGGATTAGTAGGTACATTGTTGTTGCTTCTTCTTTTCGGGGAATCCACATAGCAGCAGTACTATCATTGCTTTTTATCTGTCTAGTCGAATATACGAAAATAATCATCATCGGACTTTGCACTGACTATTAGTGACTCTGACTACAAACACAAAGCCAGAGATCTCGTGGCAGAAAAGTGTTTTTTCAATTTTCCGGAAGATTTATTCGTCATTTGTCTCTCCTTCGTTCGTCATAGCTGTCGTATAGTAGTCGTCACCGTTTGTGAATTGTCGATTATAGTATAGTTGTTGTCTGTTTCGCTGTGTCTGAAGGATAAGAGGATGTGTTTTGCTGCTGCTTTGCCATAAAGTGAACTTCCATTCCGTTTAAGCAGTTCGTGTCTGCGATTTACGCGCGGCGGGTTGTCGGACATAGTGCACAGAAAAAAAAAAAAAAAAACTACCGGTAACACTCCTTCCGTCCTGTTTTGGTGAAACGTTAAAGGAGTACAAAAAAGGCATGTTTCCGCATAATTGTTTCACCACAAATGAAATAAGTTAATTAGTTGATACTATATCATCAATTATATTCTTAAAAAATAAAACCAATTTCAAAGTGTTTTAAAAATAATAACAAAAGAGAAAACCATATAAAAATTTTTTCTTCTTTGATATATGTAAAGGGTTCCTTTATTCGATTTATTATGTCAGTGTGGCAGTAATCTTCCACAGCGCAAATATAAATCAGCGAGTGTTTTTTTGGATACCTGTACCTAACACACAATGGTCATTTTATTTGGATTACAAATGTTAACTGCCGTTGCAGCAATTATCATCAACAGTATAAATATTTGTGCCGGTAAGTTCAATCAAAGCTCAATAAGCGGAAGTCTTTTTTTTAACCATTTTTTGGCCCTGATATTGAAATAAAAAGAAACTTCCATCAAATTTGAAAGGCAGGTTGATGGGTGGATGATTAATAAACGCAGCAACCATTATGGAATGGTGGTTTGTTGAACACACCCAGTGAATAAACGGTTTCGGCGGAGGTAAACGAACTTGATCGAGCTTAATTAAGTAAGAATGTTTATTTTTCATCGGAATTATGTATAAAAGATGGGATTAATAAAGGTAATATGTAGATAGTTGCTGATGGTGACAGTGCTGTGATGAGCAGTTCAACCCTTAGAAAAGTGGGTCCTTCCCGTGTGAGTTAATGATAAATTGGTTTGCATTTTGCTGTATGATTTCTAACCCTTAAGAAGTAAGATGCCTTTTAGGGGAATATTTAAATGAGGGAGTCGCTGCATTGTGATGGCTATTTTTGAATATAAATTCGAAACAATAGATGTGGGAAAGGCGTTCTAATAGCCTAAGCTGTATTGTTTGTTGGATGTTGTTTATTTTTCTATCTACTGCAATACCTAATGAATTGAAATTTACTTTATAGGTTTGGTTGCTTGGACATTATGGGAATAATTATGATTTGGTTTTAAACATTCACTCGATTTCGAGCAGCTCAAAACCGACACACATTTATTATTCCACAGATTTAATTGTAATGTTGATGGGTTGGTTCTGCTGTGCCAAATATTTTTTTTGTACCTACACAGAAAAAAAAAATAGAAAAAAACATGATTAAACTTTTTTGGCTATAATTTTCTTCGAATGGTGTTTCGGGTTGATTTAAAATGGATTTAATGTAAAACAATCGCAATACGTTGTCATATAAATATAACTTCAAATATAATTAATTAAAACCGAATAGCATATATATTGATATAACTCGAAAAATCCGATTGAATTAGTTGTTAAATTAAATTGATACACATTTCCTTTTAAATAAAATGTAATGTACCTAATGATCCTAACTTTAAAATAAAATGAAGATTCTCTTTGAATTTTCACTACCTTCTTTTGAATTGGCGATCATGTTAAGCAAATTTTCCATTATTGTTTGGCAATAACCTTAAAGGTGGGCTCCTGAATTTTCAAATTTTTTTTAACAACATTTGATTTTTTAAGGTAGGTACCTACTAACTTCATAAAGTTAAAAATTATAGTCGGAAAAATTTAGTTCCATTTCATGACATAAAAAATAAAATGCACGACTGGGTCGCACGAACTTGCTCTTATGATAAGCAATTGGGTAGTGGCTGCATATATGGATATTAAAAAAAATTAAATAATTTCGAAAATTCTTTTATTTTTTAAATTAGTTTAAGAGTTTTCTCGGAAAAACTAAGTATGCAATAAAATTTCAAAGCTATACGTCAATTTAGGAAAAAAAAATATTGAAAATCGTTGGACCAGTTTTTTTTTAAAAAGGTTATTTTTGAAAAACTTTTTCAAAAAATATTTTGAAATTTATTTGAGTATGCAAATATATGGCAATCCGTAGTTTACATTTGAAAAATAATTTTTAAAAAAATCAATGTACCCGTTTCCAACATATTTCGAAAACCAAAAATTTTTTTGAAAAAATTATAAAAAATCAAAAAAAAAAAGTTTTTGAAAATTTTGAAATGCCATATTAATAAAATTATAAATGACTTCCTGTGGTCAAAATTTTATTGAAATCGAATGTATAGTTTACGAAAAAATTTGATTTGAAAATACTGGTTCTATGAGAGGTACCGTTATTAGACAAATTTTGAAAAAAAAATTCAAACCAAAAGATAGATTTTCTTGCAAAAATAGCATTCTGAAAGTTTAATCAAAATCGTTAGAGCCGTTTTTGAGAAAATCAATTTTTGTCTTCAAGATTGTATGGCAGGTGCCGTTATTTTTGGACCTAGAGCAAAAATAAAAAATATGTTCCGAGGGACGGCCAAATAAATCCTAAATACCAAATTTGAAGCAAATCGGCCCACCCGTTCAGCCTCCAGAGGCGCGAACAGACATACAGACAGACAGACAGACAGACAGACAGACAGACGGACGGAATTCCCAGACCCACTTTTTTCGACTTCTCCATCATCGTAATGTTATGTGTGATTGTTATCTCAAATTTTTTTTTCTGCACGAATCCATAACTTGCCTTATAGTACCTATAATCGCAAGTAAAAATAATCGCAAGTACAAATTTTTAGTGCATATGTTAGCAAATACAAAATTGTATATCTGTATACATGTATGTATAAATGGGCAAACAGTTTTCTTGTGGTAACAATTGCGAGGTGGTTACCCAACCGATTGAGATGATATACAATGTGATTCACCAGCGTTGTGCCAAAAAAATAGAGCGTGTAGGTTAAGTTGAGACAAGAAAAAAATCGTATGGGGGGGGGATCTATTCCCCTCCGTTTAGCCGGGAGGGGCAATTTTCTGAAAAATTGACTTGTTTTGTAAAAAAAATATTTAAAATCAACGGGTTCGTTTACAACACCGTGTTATACCTTTTTGGAAAGCCAAAAACTTCTCCTTTTATTTTGTTTTTAAATTAAATTGTTTTAACGAATAGTTTAAAAAATATAAATTTTCAAACTCAAAATTTTGAAAAAAAATTTGAAAAAATAAATTTAAAACTAATTTTTTTCAAAATTTTACGTAATTAAGTATAATTTTTGTTCTCAGAATTCAACGCTTCCATTAATTTTTAATCCAACACTGAAAACCGTATGGCTCTACGACTTTTTGTTGCCAAGGTATTCAAAAATAACCGAACCTACTTCTTCACAAAAACACGAAAAAATTGGCTAAATGGTCACTTGTGCCATCCCGTAAGGCTAGGTTTTCTTGTTTTTGTGAAGAAGTAGGTTCGGTTATTTTTGAATACCTTGGCAAGAAAAAGTCGTAGAGCCATACGGTTTCAGTGTTGGATTAAAGATTAATGGAAGCGTTGAATTCTGAGAACAAAAATTATACTTAATTACGTAAAATTTTGAAAAAAATTAGTTTTAAAATTATTTTTTCAAATTTTTTTTTCAAAATTTTGAGTTTGAAAACTTATATTTTTTAAACTATTCGTTAAAACAATTTAATTTAAAAACAAAATAAAAGGAGAAATTTTTGGCTTTCCAAAAAGGTATAACACGGTGTTGTAAACGAACCCGTTGATTTTAAATATTTTTTTTACAAAATAAGTCAATTTTTCAGAAAATTGCCCCTCCCGGCTAAACGGAGGGGAATAGCCCCCCCTCCCGTACGATTTTTTTCTTGTCTCAACTTAGCCTACACGCTCTAGCTTTTTGGCACAACGCTGGTGAATCACCCTGTATATATCGTTGGAAAGGTATTACTGAGCAGGTTTGCTGGGAATATTTTTTTTTTTTTTTTTAAATACAGATGTTGTGTTTTTTTTCATTTTGTTCGTATAAATTCGCTGTGAAATTTGTTTTCCCACAGTTTTGGGCATTTTATTGATTTTTTTAAACTTAATAAAAATAAAAAAAAATTAAAAATTGAACAATAAAAAAAAACCAATTCTTGGTGTTGGCCGAATTTTGGCCACTGGGCGATTCTAGTAGTTTTATAAGTCCTTATCGAAGGTTAGAAAACAGTTTTTTGTATAATGTTCTTCCACAAAATAGGATCTTATTATAAAATCAACATTATCAAAATTAATGTTTTTTCAAGTTACCGTTGGGATAAATTATGTTATATAATAATCCCATAAGATACATATATATAATCACTTTATATATATATACTAGCTGACCCACCCGGCTTCGCTCGGTTAGACAAATCTTACTTTCATACGGATTAAATGAATTACAATTTAAAAACTGACAGGAAACACATTTTTAACTTAAAACACACATGAGTGTAGTTAAGAAATATTTAATTTTAAATACAATATTTATAATCAAAAAGTTTTTTACTTGCGATTATAGGTACTATAAGGGAAGTTATGCATTCGTCTTGAAAAAAAAGTTAAAAATTCTGTCCGTCTGTATTTTTGTCTGTCTGTATGTATAGACACCTACAGCCCAAACGGGTGGGCCGAAATGCTTCAAACTTGGTATATAGAGTTTTTTAGGTATTGTACAGAGGGGAAATTGAAATTTTATTTAGCTCAAAAATAACGGTACCTGCCATATACCGTTACGCTAAAGCTTATTCTTCTCAAAAACGACTCTAAAGATTTCGATTTAAAAAAATCAGTATTGCTTTTTAGGTACGACCAATTATATGGCTGAAAAAAAGTTTTAAAAAATGTCTAACAACGGTAGGTACTTTCCATAGGACCGTTTTTTTTTCGACTATCTCGAAAACGATTCAACCGATTCTTTCGAAATTTCACACATATATAGTTGTAGGTAACTCAATTTGTACTGCATACCAATATTTTTGAAAAATATTTTTTTGTATTTTTAAAAGCATCTACAAAAAAAAAATTTTAAATTAATATTTTGCAAACTGCTTATTAATTGTATTTGCTGAATACCTAAGAAATGGAGTGTTTGAATTTTTTTTGAAATTTTTTTTTCAAAAAAAACTTTTTTTTTAAAAACCGCTACACAGGTTTTTATAAGTTTACTCATAAATTCAAATTTATATAAGAAATAAAATGGTGTACTTTTTTTCAGCTCAAATTAGTTTAAGTATTTATTTAAGAATTTTGAAAATTTTATTTTTATCAAAATGTCAAGCCCCTAGACCACTGTCACAAATTAGAGCAAGTTCGTGCGACCCAGTCGTGCATTTTATTTGTTGATGCGCCCGGCGGAACTGGAAAAATGTTCTTGATTTAATTAATATTAGCAGCAACACGTGCTCAAAGTGGAATTGCGTTAGCTCTCGCATCTACCGGAATTGCTGCAACACTGTTGGAAGGTGGAAGAACAGCACACTGAGCACTGAAGCTTTCGTTAAACCTGCGAATCAAAGAAAATCCTGTTTGCAGCATTTCAAAGCAATCAGTCATGGCAAAAGTGGTGATATAGCAAGCGGATTTCCCAAATCACTTCCCGTGATTCTGAAACCAACAGCGGCGTATGAATAAATCTCATGTCTCAGGCATCGTTTTTTTCTGTATGTGCAAACCATTCCATTGAGTGTGAATATGCAAGTGTTCTTTGGATTTGCCTGGGCATGCCGCCTCATCATTTGAGTTCTAAAGTTGGATCTGTCATCTTAATGATACGAAACCTTTATGCCCCGAAACTGTGCAATGGAACCCAACTGATTGTGAAGAAGCTGATGAACAATGTGATAGTGGCAAGGATTTTGAAAGGACCGTTCAAAGGAAAATAATGCCAAATTCCGCGAATTTCCTTTTCAACTGATTTGCTGTCAGCTATTATAATGTGGCGTGTTTCCTAGTTGGGAAACCATCCTCACTCTTCAGAAAACAAATTATTGTGTATCATGCAGCCTTAAACTCAATTCAATCATTTTTCTTATATAATTTATTAATTAATTTAACAATTTTTTAAATGAACCATTTGCATTACTCAAGAGCTTTTTGATAAACAACGTTTTTTGTGTTCCCATTTAATGCATAAATAAACAATAAGGACGGTTTACCCACTCGCGAACATCCAACATAAAGTTGTCCGTGAGAAAAAATTGGAAAAATGTTTGCCTAAATTCCCCTGCTAACAATATCAATGCACCACCAAATAAACGTTGGTTTCCTCGTTAATCTTTTAACGTTCGATTAAGGGCTTCCAATAATTTCTTGTGAATCATCGTGCACTTATCCCAAATGATTATTTTACATTGCTGTAAAACCTTTGCCATTCCAGATGTTTTTGAAATATTACATGTTTGAAATTCATTTACTTACATGTCAATGGCAATTTTAATGCAGAGTGAGCTGTTCGACCATCGTCTAACAAAGTTTGCGCAATCCCAGACGACGCAAGCGCTAATGATATTTTATTTTCAGATCGAATCGTAGCTAAGATCCAAGTTCTGGTTTGAATAAATATTTCGCATTCGATGTAATATTTCTTCGGTCATTTCATCCCGATGATTTGTCCAAAATCGCAGATTTCAAACTTATTCCAATTTTATTAAAATTAAATTGACACATTGAAAAAAAAAAATAATTTTCTATAATTACGGGAAAAATACTTTATGTGTCGACAAAAATGCTAGATCAAAAAGAACCACGCTACCGCTTTACAGAATTTTGACCAAACTTCACAGAAACCTTTGCAGGCATCCTCAGAAGATGCTACCAAAAGATTTGTTAGTATTTTGACAAAATGCAATAAAACTGCAGTTGTTGCAAATTATTTTTCCGAAGTTTGGCCGGAAACCTTCGTCGACATACTCAGAAGACCCTACAAAAAATGCTGTTATTAATATGACGAAATGCACTAAAAATGCATTTTGCGGTTTGCCCTTTACCGAAATTTGACCAATCTTCACAAAAAGACCTTCCTCAATAGGATAGCTAACTTTATAAAAAAACATTAAAAAATTCTGCCCAGCCATTCTCGAGTTTATCGACCCCGAACATAAGGCAACTTATTTTTATATATTAGACTAGCTGACCCACCCGGCTTCGCTCGGTTAGACAAATCTTACCTTCATACGGATTAAATGAATTACAATTTAAAAACTGACAGGAAACACATTTTTAACTTAAAACACACATAAGTGTAGTTAAGAAATATTTAATTTTAAATACAATATTTATAATCAAAAAGTTTTTTACTTGCGATTATAGGTACTATAAGGGAAGTTATGCATTCGTCTTGAAAAAAAAGTTAAAAATTCTGTCCGTCTGTATTTTTGTCTGTCTGTATGTATAGACACCTACAGCCCAAACGGGTGGGCCGAAATGCTTCAAACTTGGTATATAGAGTTTTTTAGGTATTGTACAGAGGGGAAATTGAAATTTTATTTAGCTCAAAAATAACGGTACCTGCCATATACCGTTACGCTAAAGCTTATTCTTCTCAAAAACGACTCTAAAGATTTCGATTTAAAAAAATCAGTATTGCTTTTTAGGTACGACCAATTATATGGCTGAAAAAAAGTTTTAAAAAATGTCTAACAACGGTAGGTACTTTCCATAGGACCGTTTTTTTTCGACTATCTCGAAAACGATTCAACCGATTCTTTCGAAATTTCACACATATATAGTTGTAGGTAACTCAATTTGTACTGCATACCAATATTTTTGAAAAATATTTTTTTGTATTTTTAAAAGCATCTACAAAAAAAAAATTTTAAATTAATATTTTGCAAACTGCTTATTAATTGTATTTGCTGAATACCTAAGAAATGGAGTGTTTGAATTTTTTTTGAATTTTTTTTTTCAAAAAAAACTTTTTTTTAAAAACCGCTCCACAGGTTTTTATAAGTTTACTCATAAATTCAAATTTATATAAGAAATAAAATGGTGTACTTTTTTTCAGCTCAAATTAGTTTAAGTATTTATTTAAGAATTTTGAAAATTTTATTTTTATCAAAATGTCAAGCCCCTAGACCACTGTCACAAATTAGAGCAAGTTCGTGCGACCCAGTCGTGCATTTTATTTGTTGATGCGCCCGGCGGAACTGGAAAAATGTTCTTGATTTAATTAATATTAGCAGCAACACGTGCTCAAAGTGGAATTGCGTTAGCTCTCGCATCTACCGGAATTGCTGCAACACTGTTGGAAGGTGGAAGAACAGCACACTGAGCACTGAAGCTTTCGTTAAACCTGCGAATCAAAGAAAATCCTGTTTGCAGCATTTCAAAGCAATCAGTCATGGCAAAAGTGGTGATATAGCAAGCGGATTTCCCAAATCACTTCCCGTGATTCTGAAACCAACAGCGGCGTATGAATAAATCTCATGTCTCAGGCATCGTTTTTTTCTGTATGTGCAAACCATTCCATCGAGTGTGAATATGCAAGTGTTCTTTGGATTTGCCTGGGCATGCCGCCTCATCATTTGAGTTCTAAAGTTGGATCTGTCATCTTAATGATACGAAACCTTTATGCCCCGAAACTGTGCAATGGAACCCAACTGATTGTGAAGAAGCTGATGAACAATGTGATAGTGGCAAGGATTTTGAAAGGACCGTTCAAAGGAAAATAATGCCAAATTCCGCGAATTTCCTTTTCAACTGATTTGCTGTCAGCTATTATAATGTGGCGTGTTTCCTAGTTGGGAAACCATCCTCACTCTTCAGAAAACAAATTATTGTGTATCATGCAGCCTTAAACTCAATTCAATCATTTTTCTTATATAATTTATTAATTAATTTAACAATTTTTTAAATGAACCATTTGCATTACTCAAGAGCTTTTTGATAAACAACGTTTTTTGTTTTCCCATTTAATGCATAAATAAACAATAAGGACGGTTTACCCACTCGCGAACATCCAACATAAAGTTGTCCGTGAGAAAAAATTGGAAAAATGTTTGCCTAAATTCCCCTGCTAACAATATCAATGCACCACCAAATAAACGTTGGTTTCCTCGTTAATCTTTTAACGTTCGATTAAGGGCTTCCAATAATTTCTTGTGAATCATCGTGCACTTATCCCAAATGATTATTTTACATTGCTGTAAAACCTTTGCCATTCCAGATGTTTTTGAAATATTACATGTTTGAAATTCATTTACTTACATGTCAATGGCAATTTTAATGCAGAGTGAGCTGTTCGACCATCGTCTAACAAAGTTTGCGCAATCCCAGACGACGCAAGCGCTAATGATATTTTATTTTCAGATCGAATCGTAGCTAAGATCCAAGTTCTGGTTTGAATAAATATTTCGCATTCGATGTAATATTTCTTCGGTCATTTCATCCCGATGATTTGTCCAAAATCGCAGATTTCAAACTTATTCCAATTTTATTAAAATTAAATTGACACATTGAAAAAAAAAAATAATTTTCTATAATTACGGGAAAAATACTTTATGTGTCGACAAAAATGCTAGATCAAAAAGAACCACGCTACCGCTTTACAGAATTTTGACCAAACTTCACAGAAACCTTTGCAGGCATCCTCAGAAGATGCTACCAAAAGATTTGTTAGTATTTTGACAAAATGCAATAAAACTGCAGTTGTTGCAAATTATTTTTCCGAAGTTTGGCCGGAAACCTTCGTCGACATACTCAGAAGACCCTACAAAAAATGCTGTTATTAATATGACGAAATGCACTAAAAATGCATTTTGCGGTTTGCCCTTTACCGAAATTTGACCAATCTTCACAAAAAGACCTTCCTCAATAGGATAGCTAACTTTATAAAAAAACATTAAAAAATTCTGCCCAGCCATTCTCGAGTTTATCGACCCCGAACATAAGGCAACTTATTTTTATATATTAGATAATTACTGACGGTCGTTAAATAGTCAACTAAGCTTTCGGTGGCATCGGAAATCGAAATTTTTCTTGAGTTTTTTGCTCCCTTTGTCCGAAAACCTTCCGGTTGAAAAGATAACTGAATTCAAAAGCTTAGTCAATATGTATCTAAGTAGTACCTATGTATGTTAAGACAAATTTATCAAGAAGCCGAGAGTTAGATGCATAATTTGTATAAACTATACCTTCTTGAATCTGTTATGCCCTTTGAATTTGACAAAATTTCCTTGGACTCTTTGTCGTTGATGTGAAGATGTAATACTTTTCGATTTTTAATTGCGATTAGGTACTAATAAGGCAAGTTATGCATTCGTCGAAAAAAAAAGTTTCGAGATAACAATCAAACATGACATTACGATGATAGCGAAGACCAAAAACGATAGTCTAAAAATTCTGTCCGTCTGTATGTCTGGCTGTCTGTCTGTATGTATAGACACCTACAGGCCAAATGGGTGGCCCGAATAGCTTCAAACTTGGTATAAAGAGTTGTTTAGCTATTGTACAGAGGGAAAAATGAATTTATTTTTTAGCTCAAAAAATAATGGTACCTGCCATTAAAACCCTTACGTTAAAGTTTATTTTTCTCGAAATCGGCTCAAACGATTTTGATTTAAAAAAATCTGTGCAGCTTTTTGGGTATGACCAATCATATGACTGAAAAAAAATGTGTAAACATTTCTAAGAATGGTACTTTTTATAGGACCGTTTTTTTTTTTGCTTTCGACTATCTTGAAAACTGCTCAACTGATACTTTCGAAATTTCACACGTGCAAAGATGTAGGTAGCTTAGTTTATACTGCATACCAATATTTAAGAAATAATATTTTTGTGTATTTTTAAAATCATTTAAAAAAAAAAATAGAAAAATTAGATTTTGAAAACTGCTTATTAAATTTTTTTCAAAAATTTTAAATAAATGTATTTGCTGAATACCTATGAACTGGCGTTTTTGAATTACTTTTGAAAAATGTTTTCAAAAAAGATTTTCAAAAAAAACTTTTTTTTCTCCACAGATTTTTATAAATTTATTCTCATAAATTTAAGTTTATCCAAGAAATAAAATGGCGTTCTTTTTTCAGCTCAAATCAGTTTAAGTATTTATTTAAGAATTTTGAAATTTTTTATTTTTATTAAAATATCAAGACCACTGTCACACATTGGAGCAAGTTCGTGCAACCCAGTTGTGCTTTTTTACTTCTTAGAGTCTTCCCACTTACTAAGAAGAAACATGGCCTTTTTTGATGGAATAGCTCAAAATCAATATGGATAAAAAAAAAAAAAATAAAAAAAATGCACGTATTTGCTCTGTGGGTGCAATAGTACCTACGCTGAAAGCAAAGTTTTCGAGCAATATGAAGAACTCATGTTTAAAAAAAATTGAGAAAAACTAAAAATGTTTGGCTAAAACTGGAAAAACCGATATACAGAAGCTTACGTCAAGAAACCGTTAGTATATAAAATTTAGATGTCATCTTTTGGGTGCTATAAATGAAATAAATGTCCACTTATGGCCAAATTAATAAAATTGTTAAAACAAATTTCCGTTATTATCATTTGTAGCCAAAAACTTAAATGCATTTTTCTTCAAAAGATTCTATGTATACTGCATACAAAGTTAAATAAAAATCGGCAGAATCTTTTTTGAGTAAATTAGAAAAAAACTACACAATTTGGCCAAAACCTAGTGGCTTTTTGTATCGTAGCCACCATTAAAAAAAGAGTAACACTCAAAAATGCAATGCCACCTGATAGAGAGTTGTAAGGAACTATACCAAAAAAGTTTGTTTGAATTCGATACAACCGTTGACAACTTATGGCCATTAAGACGTTAAGACCAGATCTCTTTTGTTAGCATTTTTTGCCAAAAAAAACAAAAAATGCAGTTCTCTTAAGAACACTGAAAGAATATCACACACAAAGTTTAATCAAAATCGTTAGAGCCATTTTTGAGCAAATAAGAAAAAACCAAAAAAAGGTGGCTAAAACTGAACGGCTCGTTGTATGGGAGCTACCATTTAGAAAGGCTTCACTGAAAAATTTACAAAGCCATCCTATAGAACACTATAAAGAACGATGCCAAACGAAGTTTGAGTCAATTGAATCAAGTCGTTGCGAACTTATGGCCATTTGAAAAAAGCCGTTTAAACCTGATTTTCGTTACGACCATTCAAGCCAAAAACAAAAAACGCTAGTTTGTTAGAAATATCTAAGGTAAGTTAATTCTGAGTTTAATGAAAATCGTTATAGCCGTTTTCGAGCAAATCCAAAATGAAAAAAGCCGTTACATGAAAGGTACCAGTTTGAGGCGGGCTAAAACGAAACAAAAAACCTCAACAACCGTTTTTCTTCAAACTACTGTATACCAAGTTTGAAGAAAATCTGTCAAGCCGTTTAGGCTGTAGCATGACGTGAAAACGCACACAGACGCATAGACAGACCGACGGACGGTATGGCGAAAACCACTTTTTTGGGCTTCTCTATCATCGTAATGTCATGTTTGATTAAAACCTCGATTTTTTTTGTCTGCACGAAACCAATACTTGCCCTATAGAGCAAGTAAAAATGATAAATGTACGGTATCTATGTATATCTAAAATTTTTTGAACTCTTTAATTCCTTCTTTCTCAAGTTAAAAGTGAATTGCCATTTACGCGCCGAAAGTTTCATCCTTTCCCTGCGAACGCCGATTTATTTCTTCCAAAAGAAGATCATCATAATTCGCAGGAAGGAACTCCGCTTTGAGTTTCTTGACGAGTTCTTGCCAATCTCCTAAATCTTCCCTAACCGTCCTATACCACATAAGGGCCCTACCCGACAAAAGCTCGGAAGCGGATTTGAAAAGGTGGGAGTCCGGAACATCGTTAGCCAGACGAAGTTCCTCCACTCTTTCCAGGAATGAATTCACTGATGCTCCATTAGAGTCACCAGTAAATTTCACCCCCCCACTTCCCTACACGTTCAGTGTAGGGTACTTTAAGAAGGCCCTTTATCTCCTCAATTTTCGCTTCTATAGCATCCTTATCCTCCTCATAGGTGAACGGGTACACCATACTTACCTCCATCGAGTTTCTCTTAACGAGCAACCTCGATGACCTCAATGCTTTTCTCATCTCATCGACCGAACCTATTTTCAAACCCCTGACCTTCATTTCATAGGCCAGTTCGTCCTGAGCTAATCTCCCTATATTCATATTTATTAAAAAAAAACTAATTGAATGAAATGAGAACAGCCAAAACAAAACAAAAATTATTAAAACCAAAATTTAAAAAAAAAAACTTGGTAACCCTTAACGATTTATATAAAAAGAAATATTGAGTACACTAAATTTCCGATATTATATAAAAAAAATTATTAAAATTTTCACCCAAAAAAATTTTCACGTAGGTGGCAACCGTAAACACCAATCACTTCTTCTAAATCTTGATAACCAAAATAATCCTAGCACAAGAAAAACTCAATTTACTCTTAACTCAATTTTCAAAATATATAAGTAACACGAAATATCCCACCCGAGAAAACAGAAATAAGAAAAAAAACTATCACCTATCACTTAAATGCACTCAATTAAATTTGCACTCGATTTGCAAAACAAATGTCACGAAACAAATATCACACGCGATTAAAAAAGACAATATCTAATAACAAAAAAACAAGGCAAAATGTCTTCTTTAAATTTCAAAACAAAAACACAAGCAAAAATTTGGGATGATGTAGGTATAACTAAAAATAATAAAAAAAACAGTAGACGCCACAGAATAAAAAAAAAACAAGTTTACAACACTAAAAAACAATATCACCAAAAACTCCTTGCTGCGATATCTGGAAACTGGAATCCCTCGTCGTTGTTTTCTTATCGATGTTCTGCTTCCTTTCCACAACTTTTTATTTTTAAGAGGAAAACTACACCAATAGAGACAACAAAATTAATTAGGACTTTTTGCAATCAAAAGATTGATGAGAAAAAAGAACACCACGCAATACAATTCAAAGAAAACTCTTCCACTTTGGGCCCCACGTTGGGCGCCACTTTATTGCACTCTTATTTCGCGAACACGATCACGATAGGGGTAGGGGAATTTATTTAATTAAAATTATTATCGATACTTTAAATCGCGACGAATTAAATTAAAAAAAAAAAATCAAGAGAAGAAGAAAAATGTAAACGCGTACTGACGGTGACACACGACACGAATTTACTGATGATAAATAATGATAATTCCGATCAACCACGAACGAATGACACGAAAAGAGAATACGAAAAAAAGTGCAACTACAGCTTGATAAAATAGCTGTCACCACGACTGCTCAGCTGGGGTGGGTTCTGTGGAAGAATTTTTGGGATTCTTTTGATAAACTTGATTGATTGAACAATCAAAATCGTTTATCAAAAGAAGGAAATATTTGCTTGCACAGTAGGGTGCAAGAAAAAGCGGGCGCCAGGAATTTTTTTTCTAAAACCGAATTAGAAAATTCCAAAACTAATTATAGAAGATAACGAACCGATGCTTGAAATAAAAAGAAAGAGTTTTATATTGAAATTGTTATTTTATTTTTTTGAGAAACCATGGCACAGAAGATCCCTGGACTAAAACCCAAAAGTCTTTTCAAATAAAAGGGGAATATACAAATAAATATGGCCGTTTGGCTCAAAGGAAAAATTCAACAAGCAATTGAAACTAAATAAAATAAAAGCAAATAAACTCAACAGAAAAATGGGTTTTTAAGAAAAACTAAGGCGCGTCCCGAAAGTAAGGTGGAAAACTCGTACACACGTTGAATATAGGTATATATTTTAGAATTTCAAATATATATTTATATTCCTAATAAAACACAAACTACTTATCTTTGTTTACTGTCTGTCTCCTCTCTCCTATCTCCTTCAAAACTTTTCACGACTCGAATCTCGATTCCTGGTTATGTGTCCCCAAAAATCCTCGATCCAAATTTTCACAAAAAAACGAAACAAAAAGATGTCTTCTCGATTTTTTTCTTTTCAAAATTCCTCGATCTCTTTTTTTTTTCATTAACAAACAAAATGTCTTCGCTTCTAAGGCTCTCACAAGAGTGCCTTCCAAGCTAATTTGTATCAACAACTTTCTTCCCTCGTCCATTCCAATCATTCACTCATACATAAAACGATACAACACAACCATTCGTTTCGAGATCATCGGTCATGGCTTTCTGGAAGCATGACGCTCTCCTAGAAAACTACCGTGGTGGGATCTAACGAAACATACTCACACGCCCACAAACACGGTTTCAACAAGTTGTTTGATGTGTTTCCAAAACTTGCCAAAACTTACTCTCACGCACACAAAAAACGTTTCGACAAGTTGTTGGATGTGTTTCCAAAACTTGTCGAAACATTATGGACGAGTTCAGACTTTTCCAACTAAAACTATTTCCGAGAAAAATTAAAAAGAAATAAAACTGAGGAGAAGTCTGAACTAGGCTTTTTCCTATTACCAACTCTACAACTATCGCGCGGGATTCGAAGCGTGAATTATTCAACAAACTATTTTTGGAGATACAGAGAGGAGCGTTACTTTAAAGCCATTTTCAAAATTCTACAAAACTAATCTTACACGTGTTAAAAACCCATTTTGTACATTAAACAAATTTACGTTATTTTAAGTTAATGTTAAAATTACGTTACGTTAAAATGAAAAGATATTAAAATTAAAAGATAATTATAAGAAGGTGCATAGTTGTTGTTGCTCATTTTATGTAAGTAAGAGTCCACCTGACTCGTTACTTCTTGGGCTCATCCGCCAGCTCTCTTCTCGTTTTGGAACGTACTCGAACACCTGCTTTTGCTGCTTTTGCAAAATAAGGCTAGGTACAGAGAACTCAATGTTGAAAATTCCTGTGTCCAAAAATGAACCATGTTCTATAAAAGCAAGTGTACCGGGAGGCCAAAATTTAGTGTCGGAGGCAGAACCGAATAATGGAAGAGGAAGAGTTATACTAAAAGATGACACGAAACTGCCAGGCTTACTGATTTTCGTCCATTTTATAGATAATACACTTGAAATGCAACAACTGGAAACAAGACGTTGAATTATGTCATTGGGTTAATGTTCAGGGCACTAATTTGGGCCTTGGAACAGATTCTATTTTTTGGGAGCTTTAGAATCGTTGTTGTTACCTATAGGTATTTGAACTACTTTTTATTTCGGAATAAAGCGTCAATGTGCTTGTTAATACATTGAAAGCCGACTAATTTATTCCCAAACAGAAGCGATTGGAATGTTGTTATTGCTTGGACTATCAATTGTTGAGTTTGGGCGGTTCGGAGCCAGGAAAGGAGTTATTGAAGGCGATGTCCCTTCCCGCCCCTTTTGTTACCGTTTTTGATAACTGACGCTGATTCGGTGAGCTTAGTATCAGAGGGTCTGCTCAAGATAGAGGTGAAGGATGTAAGGATTTAGGGTCTCAAAGGTCTACTGACATTAATTTATTCGCAGTTGCAATGGGTCACGAAATAGAAGTTATTGGCTGCAATTGAATTAACATTTTGAGATGAAATATCAATAATCCTAGCGTTTTTAAAAATTCCATTATTAAGAGCCAATATTTTGAAAAAAACTAAGGAAAGAGATATTTTAGTACAGATTGTACAGTACCAAAAAGGAATAAAAGAAGAATTGATCTTTTCGATAAAATGATTAGTTTTGGACATAAGTATTTGGCATGGAATAATTTCCCACTAGGACCAAAGCAGGCGAAAAGGGATTCTGAATTAGAATACTCTGTATATTTCTCCGCTGGATATATGTATATTTCTTTTCGAAAACTTGGGTATTCCAAGTTTTATTTGAGTATGCCAAATCTTGCAGTTTGTAGTTTTTATCAGAAAACAAAAATCTTGAAATTTTTGGTAAATCAGTTTAAAAAAAATCAAAAACGAATTGTAATTTTTTAAAAAATTTAAGAACTAATATCATAACGTTTATAAAAGGGTTTTCACATTAAATTTTTTATCGAAATCAAGTGTTTTACGAAAAAATCTTATTTTAAAAAACCCGGTCGAATGGGACGTACCGTTATAAGACTTTTCCTGAAAAATTTGTTTCAGCCAAATCATAAAATTTACACAAAAAACCCCATTTAAAATTGTAGGAGCAGTTTTTGAGAAAAATTAATTTCTCATTAAAAATCATATGGCAGGTACCGTTAATTTTAAAGCTAGAATAGTTATTATTTCAAAAATCCCTATGTAGGATGTCATAATAATACTGTGTGCCAAGTTTGCCAAGAACAAAGTTATATCAATATCTTCAGTGTGTTTTTCGAGAAAATTAAATTTGTTGCCAATAATTGTATAGCAGGTTCAGGTACTGTTATTTTTCGACTTATAGCAAAAATTAAAAAGACCCGGAGAGAACTCCAAATATTTATTTATTTATTTACATAGCTAAAGACTAGCTTCAGATATAAGTACTTATGTCTATAATAAGAGTACAATTATATAATTGAATACAAATTTGACTGAAATTTAGATGAAAAATTTAACGATTGGTCAAATAAGTTATAACATCTATTATTGAGAAGATTAAATAATTCAAACATTTTGTTTAAGGGAGAAAATCGTTCATAATTAGTACGACAGTTTGGTACATTTATGCAGCTAGGTTGATTCCTTAAGTTTCTTTGAGGAATATTAAAATTTATTCGAGACAAAAGGTACAAAGAGTCTATGTTACCATTTATTAATTTAACAATAAAAACAAAACTTAAATAAGAACGTCTATTCACAAGGGATGGCAAATCAATTAGTTTCAGTCGACTGATGTATGCGGGAAGCTCGTAAGGATTTTCCCAACCTAAGCCCCGTAAGGCAAATCGCAGAAATCTTTTTTGAACACGTTCTAACCTTAATATATGGTATTCGTAATGGGGTGACCAAACCTGGCAAGCATATTCAAGAATGGGACGAACAAATGTTATAAAAAGCTGTTTTGTAACAAAAGGATCTGAAAATTGCCGTGACTCTCTCTTAATCCAGCCTAGAATTGAATTGGCTTTATTTGATATGGAGTTGATGTGCTGAATAAATTCAAGCTTTCGATCTAATATGACGCCAAGAACATTTACGTTTTCCATACATGATAGGGAAATTCCATTTAACGAATAATTAAATGGAGTTACTAAAAGTTTTCTTGTGAGGCTCATAAAATTACATTTATTTATATTAAGAGACAAGCAATTACGAACACACCAGTCAAAAAACGAATTAAGGTCGGATTGCAACATTTCACAATCACTAATACTAGAAATTGTTTTAAAAATTGTCACATCATCCGCGTAAATGAGGCATTTAGAATACTTCAAGATAGATGGTAAGTCATTAATAAATAAAATAAAAAGTAGAGGTCCTAAATGGCTGCCTTGTGGTATTCCAGAGTTAACTGTAAAATAATTTGATGGACAATCGCTAAACAACACTGCATAAGATCTGTTTAATAAATAAGATTGAAGCCACATCATAACAAAATTTTCGCTAAAACCAAGATTTCTTAGCTTTTTTAGCAAGATCTTATGAGAGAGTTTATCAAATGCCTTACTAAAGTCCGTAAAGACGCAGTCAATTACTTTCTTTTTCTTAAATGCATCAATGCAAAGATCGGTTAGCTCCATAAGAAACGTTACAGTAGAGCGACCTTTTGTAAAGCCATGTTGATTCGGAACAATGACTGATTTGACATAGAAACACAGAGATTCACAAATAATAGCTTCAAAAAGCTTCGGAATAACCGATAGTTTGGCTATAGGCCTATAGTTTTGAATTTCGTCTTTTTTACCTTTTTTGTGTAAAGGGATTATGAAGGATTTTTTCCAAATGCACGGAAATTGACAAGAAAGCAGAGAACAATTAAAGAGAGTGGATAAGGGTAAAAGCAAATTATTTGCGCATTTTTTTAAAATAATAGAAGGTATACCATCCGGACCTGGTTTACAATTCTCGTCAAGATTAGATATGAACTTAGCAATGTTATCAGAACTAATATTGAAGTTAACATCAGTCAAGTAAGAGAATGATTTCAAAAAGCCAAAATTTTGGCTATTTTCGTCAAGTATATCACAGTTCGAAGTATCACAGTTTAAAGTATCACAGATGTTAGTATCACAGTTAAAGGCATTTTGAAAAAAGTCTGCAAACAATTGTGTAATAACACGAGGGTCATGACTAGATATATCGTTTGACTTAAGAACAGACGGATATGGACAAGACTTCCTTTTACTATTTATAAAGTTCCAAAAATATTTTGGATTCATTTTAAGATCTCTTTGTACCTTCTGCAGATAATTCAAATATTTTAAACTTGAAGCTCTATTGAAATTTTCACGAGCACGGCAAAAGTTTTCAAAGTCGGCTTCACTTCGAGATAATTTATAAACTGATTAAAACTTGTTTCTGAGGTTCTTAAGGCTTTTAATTTCACTATCAATATACAGAAAGAGCAAAATCGGTTTGTGCTAGCCTTCTTGGTACTAATGGATCTGACATTGAGTATGCACACGCAATATCAGCTAGGAATACAAAAACTGCGATGATCATGGTCAAGATGAAAACACGTAGTGCCGCCTGGACAGTGCTGAAAAACACAAAAAGCTTGAAGGGCTCTCGAGTTTATATCCACAAAGATTTGCCATATAACGTGAGACGCAGGAAAATGTTCTTGCTGCCAATTGCCAGGCTCCTTCGTCAGAGGTTTCCATTGGTAAAAACGCAATTGAAAGATGATAAGCTTTTTATAGAAGGCAAACTTTTCACCTGGGATTTGGTATGTGGTCTTAAATGTGGCATAAATGACCCTATGGAGGTATTGCGGACAATTTATGGTGGTAATCCATTATTTATATCGCTAGATTCTTTTATGAATGAAGTACAAAGAGCAAGCAATGACGTAAATAATGTCAAACGCAAAACGTCAAAGGTTTCTGCAGTTGGTAATGGTTCATCTGATGAAATCTCTGAGGCAGCCGCTGTAAGCAATTTGGGTCAACACACAAGTGGGCGTTCTGACTTGCTCTTGCGGTCAACTAATTGATGCAAAGCTGTCTACCAGAAACAATTTATATCTTTAGATTTAAGAATATTAGCATATAACGTATCAGGCCTTAAAAATAAATTTTTTAGTATTAATTTCTTTAATTATGTTAAAAGTTTCGATATATTTATACTCTGCGAAACTCATGTATTAGAATATGAAAAGCAAACTTTTGAGGGTACGTTTAAAAATTTTGAACTAAAATGGATTCCAGCTGTTAAAACAAATATTCATGGAAGAGGAAGTGGAGGTGAATTACATGGTTATCGCAAGGGTCTGGAAGGAATCCTTATAAAATTCAAACAAGTAGAAGAAGTCAACGTATTAGAGTTGAATATCAATGGTGATGATTTTTTCATAGCGCCTATTTACCTAAACTGTAACCATTGGAAGAGAGATTACGACAAACTCTGCGACGCGCTTCAGTATTTAGGCTCGATGGACTTAATGCTTGTGGGCGATTTCAATGCAAGGATCGGTTTATCGCAAAATAATTTTATAAGTGGAAACGCATCACCAATTATTAAACCAACCCGCCGGTCAAAAGATGAAGTTTGTGATGCGAAAGTTGTTAAATTGTTGGAGATCGCGGACGCGTTAGATGCAAGGGTCTTAAATGGAAGCTGCGAAGGAGATACTAACGGTGAATTTACGTTTATTCGAGGAACGGCTTGCTCAACCATAGACTATTGTTTTGTGTCAGGGATATGGAATTCTGTCTTGAGTAACTTTAAGATAGCTGAACAAACTTTTTCGGATCACATGCCTATAGAGATTGAATGTAATTTTGCGGTAACTCAAGAATTCGAACAAACAAAGCAACTGGGACTTCTGCCAAAGCTACTTTGGAAGAATAGTTTTCTGCCGGAATTTCAAAATAATTTGAATGAGAAAATTAATAAATGTAGGTCAGAAAACATTCAACTGGAGATGGAGTACCTTACCCAAATTATAAAAGATTCGGTTCCTGACTATCCTAAATGGAAGTGTCAGGATAACTTCAAGATGAAATGGTTCGATGCTGATTGCCTCAAAGTAAGGAAGAAATCATTCGCGTATCTAAGGCTTTTGAGAAAATTCAACACCCTTGTATTCAAAAACATGTATGCAGCAGCCAATAAGGAGTTCAAACAGATCTGCCTTGCTAAAAGAAAAGAGTATGAGCAGCGATCATTTGAAAGCCTAAATACTGCACGGTCTTCGACAGAATTCTGGAAAGCTGCCAAATCTATTAATGGGAGAATAAACAAGATTGGAACATCACTGCAGGCGTTTGAACTCCGGGACTATTTTAGGAATCTGCTCAACACTCCCCGATTTTCACCACTTCCTCTCTACGCAGCCCCTTTTTTCAAAGATGAGTTTCTCGACTCTCCTTTTACAACGTTGGAAGTGCGGAATGTCATTGAAAACACCAAAGCCGGAAAAGCACCAGGAGATGACCGAATACCTGCGGAATTTTACAAAAATTGTTCGAGTGAATTTTTGACTGTACTGACCGATGAATTTAATAGGATATTTGAGACAGCGAACGTACCAAATATCTTCAAAAAAGCAATAATATACCCGCTACACAAAAAAGGTGCTTATAGTAACCCAGAGAACTACCGGGGTATTTCATTCCTGAATTCATCGGTTAAGTTATTTAGTACCCTGATTTTTAACAGGCTGACGCAGTGGGTTGACAATAGAAGATTATTAAATGAGTTTCAAGCTGGCTTTAGAAAAAACCATTCGACCTTAGACCAGATATTTACTTTTTTCAACATTGCGGATAGTTTTAAAAGAAGACACAAGAAACTTTATACTTTCTTTGTTGATTTCCGTGCCGCTTTCGACTCCATTGCACGAGAAGCTCTTTTTTATAAGCTTTACAAGATGGGGATCTCAAGTAAAATTATAAACGTAATAAAGGCGATGTATGAAAACAACGTGTCGTATGTGTGGGATGGTGAACACATTTCGGAAGAATTTGAAACACAGATGGGTGTCAAACAGGGATGTGTATTGAGTACCCTACTTTTCATTCTGTTCATAAATGATATCGTGGAGGCAATAGGAGGCGGGATAGAGTTTGGAGGAACCCAGGTATCAGGTCTAATTTTTGCCGATGACATAGTTTTTCTGGCAGAATCTGTTGATGGAATGCAGCGAATGATTAATCGTCTGGAAAGCTACTGTGGTTGTTGGAATCTGACAGTCAATCTAGAAAAGTCAAAAATTATGATAATCAGAGAGGGGGTGGAAGATATGCCAGGAATGAAAAGTGGACCTACAAAGGTGAAAATGTTGCGATTGTGAGGGAGTATAAGTATTTAGGAGTTTTGTTTACTTCTAATCTCAACATGAAGAAACATTTTGAATTGAAGCTGGCTGAGGCAAAAAGAGCTATTTCAGCAGTATGGGGAAGGTGCATGGATAGTAAGTACATTGACCACAATGCAAAAATAAAAATATTTCGTGCGACTTCAACCTCCATATTGTTGTACGGGGCACAAATTTGGGGTTATTCCAAATTTGAAGAAGTAGAAAAATTCCTGAGGTACTTCCTAAAGAGAATTTTCCGTTTGCCGACGGGAACACCCAACTATATGCTCCACCTGGAAACGTCAGTACCTCCTTTATTTTTAGACACACTTAAACTACATTTTGACTATGTATTAAAAGTCATGGAGATGGAAGAGGGAAGGTTGCCCAAGCTTGTGCTCAAAAAAATAATAGTGTCAAAAGGAAACCTTGTCAAAAGGTGGGAGGAACTGGGGGATAGCGTCGGCGAATCAATACGCATTTCACCTGATATTGGCTCAGATGAGTTAAGGAGCTTGTTTGAGAACTTACTGAAAGGAGTGAGCCGCGCATCGTACGAAGAATGTAGGATGGAAGCACAATCCTCGCAATATAGGATGATCTATTGTCAGCTTAATCACAATCTTCAAGAAAACACGTACTTTCTAAATCAAGTACCTCTCCACGTGATAAATCTTATATTCAAGTTAAGAGGCGAAATAATTAAGTTGAACTACATACCTCACAGACCCGATCTGCCCATTTTGTGCGACCTATGCAACCTTAAGGAAAGAGAAGATGTTCACCATTTTATAGCCCGTTGCCCCATATTGAAAGAGTTCCGTGTGAGATTTTTTGGGAAATCATCAATGGATATGAGCGAAGTTTTATGCATTTTAAATGGTAGCCTTGGCTGGGAAACTTTATATAAATATGCATCGACGGCACTTAGTTATAGAACCCGAATCATTGAGGGAGACTTTTAAACGCAAAATAAACTAGGAAATACTATTTTTATATTAATGTAAGTTAAAAACCAGATTTAAGCTTGAATAATGTCATTCTGGTAGACGGCCTTCGGCCATACCATATTAACCTTATAAGTTGATTAAACAAATAGAACAATTGTATATGAATTTTAATAAAGTGTTCTTAACTAACTAACTAACTAACTATCAATATACACCAAGTTTAAGTACTCATTACAAAGTTTGAAGCAAATCGTGACCAAAATGAATGATGCAGATGCAGTGACCGATTACACTAGATGATGAGTTTGTTAATTCGGTTCTTGCATGAATTTCAAATAAATAAAATGCACGACTGGGTCGCACGTACTTGCTCTGTGGGTGCAATAGTATCTACGATGAAAACAAACTTTTCGATCAATGAGAACAACTCATTTTTGAAAAATTTGGTCAAACCTAAACAATGTTGACTAAAACTGGAAAAACCGATATACGAAAGATAACGTTAAGAAACCTTTAATATTTAAAATTATGATGTCATCTTTTGGGTGTTGTAAATGATACAAATGTCCACTTATGGCCAAATTAATAATACTGTTAAATCAAATTTCCGCTATTATCATGTGTAGCCAAAAACTAACAATGCAGTTTTCTTTGAAATATTCTATATATGTTACATTCAAAGTATATGTTACATTAAAAATCGGTGGAGCCTTTTTTGAGTAAACTAGAAAAAACGAAAAAATTGACCAAAATCTAATGGCTCTTTGTATAGGAGCCACCATTTAAAAAAAAGAAACTGAACAAAAATCAATGCCATCTGATAGGAAGCTGAAAGAAACTATACCAAACAAAGTTTGAGTGAATTCGATGCAACCGTTGACAACTTATGGCCATTTGAAAAAAAGACGTTAAGACCAGATCTCCGTTATTAGCATTTTTTGCCAAAAACTAAAAACGCAGTTCTCTTAAGAACACTAAAAGAATATATCACACAAAGTTTAATCAAATTCGTTAGAGCCATTTTTGAGCAAATTAGAAAAAACTAAAAAAAGTTGGCTAAAACTTAACTGCTCGTTGTATGGGAGCCACCATTTGGAAAGGCTTCACTGAAAAATGTATAAAGCCATTCTATAGAACACTACAAAGAACTATGCCAAACGAAGTTTGAGTCAATTCAATCAAGCCGTTGCGAACTTATGGCCATTTGAAAAAAAGCCGTTTAAACCTGATTTTCGTTAAGATCATTTAAGCCAAAAACAAAAAACCCTATTTTATTAGAAATATCTTACGTAAGTTAAATTCTGAGTTTAATCAAAATCATTAGAGCCGTTTTGATCAAATCCAAAATAAAAAAAACCGTTACTTGAAAGGTACCAGTTTGAGCCGGGCTAAAACAAAATTAAAAAAACCTCGACAATGGTTTTTCTTCAAACTGCTATATACCAAGTTTGAAGAAAATCCATCAGGCCGTTTAGGCTGTAGCATGACGTGAAAAAGCGCACATCTGCACATCCGCACATCCGCACAGACGCACAGACGCACAGACGCACAGACAGACCGACGGACGGTATGGCGAAAACCACTTTTTTGGGCTTCTCTATCATCGTAATGTCATGTTTGATTAATACCTCGATTTTTTTTTTCTGCACGAAACCAATACTTGCCCTATAGAGCAAGTAAAAAACATATGAATGTTGTTAATAAGAATTTAAATTCTGCTAAAACTGTTGAAAACGAACCAAAGAAGGCGAAATAATCCGTCTGGAACACATTAAAATTTCACTAGCCGGTTTTTTTATTCACTTAAATCTATCCAGAATAAAAACTTGTGTCACACGCAATGCGTTGGCCAACCGCCAAACTGATTTGGATTAAACTAAACAGCAACACTACCTCAGTAATACTCACTTACATACAACAATCCTCGCCATAGGCCGTTCCCTAGCCAGTGGCCTCCAGTTTGACAGCACGTCACCTTGTCTTAAGCCTTTCTCGACATTAAATGAGTTGCTGATGTTCTTACCAATTTTGACGGAGCAGAGCGAGGTCTCCATAGTCTTCCTGCACAATCAAATGAGCTAAGCAGGGATGCTCATGAAGTGTCATGACGATGTATAGCTCGTTCTTATTCACGCTGTCATAGGCGACTTTAAATTCGATAAAGAAGTGGTTAGTATCGATCTGGAATTCTTGGGCCTTTTCTGAAATCTGTCGAAGTTCGAAAATTTAGTCGATGGTTGACCTACCGGACCTGAAACCACACTGATAAAGGCTGCAATCAGTTCAAGTGCGAAAGGGTTCAGACGTTCACACAGAATGGCCGATAAGATTTTATAGGCGACATTTAGGAGACTTATACCTCTGTTTTTGGCGCAATTTAGATTATCTCTTTTCTTGTGGATAGGACACACAATGCTGAGGTTAGATTCGTGAGGCATACGTTCATCCCACCAGATTGTACAAATGAGTGGGTGTATGCTCCTCACCAAGTCATCTAGCGCTGCTTTGAAGAGTTCAGCCGTAAGGCCAACCCCTTCAGAAGCCTTGTTGGACGTTAGTTTTGATATTGCTTCCCAAATTTCTTCTTCGTCGGGTGGACGGAGGTTCTGTTCATCATCGTCCAAATCAAATGGATCATTCTGCCTGAAAGCGATTAGTTGTTTGCCTTAGTCGTTTAACAGTCTGCAGACTGCAGACTTTCCAAATTCTCAGCACCGACTGCGTATCTATTACGACGTTCCCACCCTCGTCTATACAGGCCCTTGTTCGGGCTTTGTAACCCTTGGACGAATGTTTTACCGTTTTGTAGATCTTGCGAACATTGCTTCTGCCGTAGCACCCCTCAATAGATTCAACCATTAGTTTTTCGAGTTCTCTCTTTTTCATTTTGAAAAGCCGATGTTCCTCCTTCCTTTTTTGCTGGTGTGGCGCACGGGAAGTGCTCTTGGCAGCTCTGGTTCGTGATAGGCTTCGTATTTGGCCAAGTGTTTCCAGAACCAGGTGTTTCGTTGTGGTCGCTTAATGAAACCCAAAAATCAGTAGCTGCGGTTTTGATGGCCATTTTGCAATGTTGCCACTGTGCCTCTGGGTTTGGCGCCGGTTTCTTGCGATTGTAACTTCGCAACATCAAACTTTCTCACAATCGAAGCTCGATCTTGCATTCTGGTGGAAATCCGCATTCGCACTTTAGTTACAAAAAGGTAGTGGTCCGAGTCTATGTTGGCCACTCGGAAAAAGCAGACATCCATGACATTGGAGTTATTTCTGCTATCAATCGCACTGTGATCAATTTGGTTGACTGTATTTTGATCAGGAGACCGCCAGATCCCCTTGTGTATATTGAAGTGTGGGAGGTATGTACTAACTAAACAACACTTCGCCATGCATCAAAGTTGTTGGTTACCGGAAGTGTTGTCGTGCAGGCGTTCGTTGCTTTCCGGCTGTCTCTCCTTTCCGATGTCGGCGTTGAAGTCACCAAGAATAATCTTAGTGTAGTACTCTTGTCGAGAAGATCATAGAATATTCCTTTGGTCGTGTCATCTTTCTCCTATGTTCGTTTATGCCACGCATTCCTAAGAAATCTAGCCTAAGCCTTCCTCTTATCACAAATCCGCATCCAAATAGCCGCTGTGCTCTTGTCCTGTAGCACTTGTCGTATTAGATGTCACAAGTTTTCATCCTCCTTGTGCTTTCACTTTGACACCATTTAGTGCTTCGGCTTTCACTAACTGTTCAGCTGCACGTGGTCTTTTAAGGGTCCGAACATTCCACGTGCTGAACCAAAATTCGTTGTTCTAGTTTCGTTTGCTAGGGTCGTCATCAGTAGGGTCGTCCATATCCGAGGCAATAGGTTTTTGCGGAACTAACTGGTTCTAACGTGGTAGGTAAGTTACCCCCACGTACAACCCGCAACCTGGGGGACCAGGCCCTATCCTGCTGTTCTTGAACAAAAGGAGCTGCAGCAATGCAGAGTCAGTAACCCACTACGGGGATGAAAGAGCTACCGTTGGCAATATAAGGGCTCATCCGCCACCTTCCCTATTTCACTACCTTGACTAATAGTAGGGAAAGGACCCAAAGACCTGTGCTCCGAATATGTCGGAGTACCTCAATGGGGTGCCTACCATGCTGACTGTAAGGCCTAGTAGTTTCGGAGATCATAGCCTAGCAAACACACATACATACATACATAAAAAGATATAAAAGTTCATTAATTTTTATATGTAGAAGCTGTTGCATTATTCGATGACAATAATTTGTATATGATTCATGGAAATGTTTTACTTTGCAGCAGTAAATTTTGAATGCAGGCTAAACATAAAGCTTCTATTAGGTACTAAACTCGCTTAATCCAGTCGCAGTCATTAACATTTCGTTTGACGAAACAGGTTGTGTCATGAACATATATGAAAATGTCCTGCAGACAAAATAAACGTTTCCATAAATCCTTATTGGCTCTATCGCGTATTCCAGGTTTGCATTGAATTAAATTGCGTGCGCTTATCGTTAAACGCAGTTTTTCCTAGATATTCTGAAAGCTAAATAGTTTACATTTAAGGGACTCACCTTTTTTCAGTGAAAATTACTTAAATCGTGTCAAATTGTTACTAACAATTTCATTTGATGTATTCTTCTTTTTTAAGGATATGATGTGTTTTTCCCTCTGTCATCAATCCGTTTGGCAATACCAACCAACGAGAAGGCTATTAGTATATTCACAAAAATTCCATTCGGAAAATTTCAAGTGGTTTCGTTGGAAAACAATAGCTCTGCCACCACAAACTACACTTACATTTTAGAGAAGAGCGACGAAGCCGATGAGTGTTTGCAAATAGACAATAGCACTGGGGATGTTTTTCTAACTGACGCGTTTCAAAAAACCAAGCACAACTCGCGTTATATTGTATCAGCAAAGAGTGTGGACAACAAACCATCATTTAAAATCCCACGTATGTCTGTTGAAATTGTGCCAACGAACTCTAAGGAGTTCTGTAGACAATTGGAAAATCTGTGCTACTGGAGTGGAGCACATTACACAGTGACAGAGAACAGACCGAATGGTCACTTTCATCCAGTTCGTATTGGTGAACTGAGACCCAAAGGTTTCAACTATTTGTGCTCAGAAATTGATGTGTATTACAAGCTTATGACGTCTGAATATTTAACAATAAAAGATGGGGCATTGTATACAAAAACGCCAATAGACCATGAAGCTCTTACCATACCAACCAATGGAGTTTTTGCAGATGTTAAGTGTATTGTCAAAAATCTATCTAATGGGGAATCGGAGGAATTAGTGAGGCGTATCAACGTTACTGTTTTGGATATAAATGACAATATGCCGAAATTGCAGAATAGCCAGGAACTCGTCTTTCAACTAGAAGATCCACATTTTCAAATGGTATGTTTAGAATTGTATCTTGTTACTATCAATAGGTATGAAACAAACTCTACGCACTGTAAATACAAACTCTTAATTAGGACTTAATAACAAACTATCATTTATTTCCCAAAACTTAAGCCTCAAATTTGTACCTCTGTGTTTTTTGCTGTTACGGGAATCATATTGAAAGTGAAAATTGTTGAAATAACGAAAAAAAAAAAAAAAACAAAACATAACTTGGCATATTGAAATTTTATGATTTAATTAGAGGTTGGTTTCAAGGTGTAAAGCTTGAACTACGTAAAGGCACTAAGTGTTAAAAAGTAAAGAAAATGACAATTATATGCTGTCATGCTCCAAGGAATATCATATCTGAAAAACTTACTCTCCGTTTTCTTAATTCAGAATGCTAAAAACCTCTAAAATCAAGAGCTTAGTTTTCCGTCGACAGATGGCGCACCTCACGTGGTTATATTTTAGTTTTTATATACAACGGCATACGTCATTGTATATATAAACTATAGTACTACCACGTAAGGTGTGCCATCTATACAATGGCATAAGTCATTGTATATATAAACTATATGGTACTACCACGTAAGATTTAAGAGGTTTTGGTCTAGATATGGGAAGCAACAGCAACAATAAGAATGGTGGAACGTAAGAAAAAAAATTGTTGTTGTTGCTTTCCATGGTAATCTAGACAAAAACCTCTAAAATGTAGAGCTTAGTTTTCCGTCCTTAGATGGCGCAACTCACGAGGTAATATTATCTATACTATTATAAAGTATAACTTTTGTTTGTTTGTCCATTTGTTTGTATGTTACCGCAGAGCAGACAAACAAACAAAAGTATTACTTTTTACTTACCTAAAATCTGTTTCTTACTCAACTGGTTGAGTTATACATAGGTGGATCTAAAAAATTAAATAAATTTTAAATAAAGGTAAAAACATTAACTTTTTGAACTTACCTCCAAACTTTTTGTTCCAAAAAATAAAAAAACTGAAAGTTGTCTGACGTTTCTTCTTATTTTCCATTTCGTTTCATTTCAAGGCTGAATACCTACTTGAGCTGTTTGGAAGTGAGCTGTTTCGCACGATTTTCTATGGAATTTTTTTTGCAAATATCGAAAAAAGGCATGGATTTTAGTTTACACTCTCTTTGCATGAAAATTTTGAAAAATTGATGTTTGAAATGGATTTCGCTTTCAAAATTCAAAGAAGGCATGGATTTCAGTTTACTCATAGCACACGATTTTCTGCGTATTACTTAAATTTCATTCAAAAATTTCAGTTTACACAAAATGCGCTGCAAAATTGCTTCCTACAATTTTGTTTGTTTTGAACATGTGCAACAATCATTATTTAACATCGATGTTCAAGTACTAAAATTATCTCTGCTCCGAAAGACTCTTTTTACAATTAAAATTTCTGCAATTTTCTGTGCACAGAAATTTCGCAAATAATCTCGATGTTTAAAAAAGTCATGGACTTTCTGTGCATCAAAGTTTTTCTCAAAACAGATGCGGATTTCACTTCACACATTAAATGTTTTGCAATATTGCTTTATCCAATTCTGTTTGATGATCATTTGTGCAAAAATCCTGTTTTATCACAGATTTTTCAGTATTAAAATCAGCTTTATTCTGAAAACTCTGTTTTCACATGCATGTTAGGCACGATTTTTTGTGCATCAACATTTCGCAACAAAGAATGTATATTAACTTTGATGTTCCAGTATTAAAATCATTGCTACTTGCTCAGCGAGAAATTCTATACACATAAAATTTTTTCCAATTATGAAGCAAACGGAATACATTTTTTTCTTTATTAAGTTTTATTTGACTTTTCAAATTCAGTATATTTTTAAATTTAAAATTGTTATTCTTTACATTATATACATTGTTGTTAAGGGTGTTTTTTTAGACGTGGTTTTCAATCTGGCAATACTGTTTTCGGCGTTGGTCTTTTTGACAGCTGTCATTTGATTTATGCTCAGTTTGGTTTGCCATTTCACAATGAATAGACTAACTCCTGAACAACGTTTGCAAATCGTGCAAATTTATTACCACAATATTGGTTCGGTTCGCGCAACGCATCGAATATAGACAAATATAGGTTATTTTTTGTGGATTTCAAGAAGAAATAAAACGCATTTAATTTAATGTTATGGCAAAGAATTTGGCTTTATTATAAAAATAAAGGTTTGCCATTATGTTTTAAAAATAATTTTGGGCAAGTGGCTACCACGGCTGTTTCGAATAAATTCCTGGGCGATTATGTTAAGCGAATATTGGACGCTGCGTGTGATGCGTCGTGCGAGCCGAACCATTATTTTGGTAACCAAAGTGAGCATAAATCAAGTGACAGCTGTCAAAAAGACCAACTCCGAAAAAAGGATTGACAGATTGAAAACCACACGTCTAAAAAGAACGACATGTCAAAAAAAAGTGTGAAGGAATGTGTGATGGTTTTACATTTAATCCTAAAAAAAATATTTCAGATCTAAGTTCAGTTTGTGGTGTCGTGGGGTCAACACGTACTGTGCTTTCAGTCTATTTTGTCCGTACCTTCTACTAAAAGTTAATAATAATTAGCAAAAATGCCTTGTTTGTGTAAAAAAGCTATTCGCAATAATCAGCCTAAGATTCAGTGCGGTGGATGTAATCAATATTTTCATTGCATTTGCGTGAATGTGAAACCGGAAAACATTGAGTCTCTTCAAAAATCAAAAAAGCTATTTCGTTGTAATAATTGCCCTGTTGTGCGTAGAAATTCGGTGTGTACTCCCCCTCATTCGTCTTCTGTAACACATCAAGCAAATAGACAACTGCAACAGATAACTGATGTTGAGAGTAACACCTCGCCTCTTTCTCCAGCTGAATTCTCGAATAAATCTCCACCAGCAAAACAGTTAACTTCACCGCTCAAATTTCAAATTAATGACAAAAAAACTCTTTCCCCCATCGTTCACATTGACGGTCAACAACAGCATGTAGTTAACAAACGACAACAACAACATCTTCATCAGTTAACACCAGGAGAAAACATTGATCTAAAATTACATAAACAACAGCATCAACACCAGCAAGTTCCTCAACAGCCCGTTTTAATTCAGCAACAAGTCGAAATTCAACAAAGTGCTACCACTACCCATTGCAGGAATGAGATTACTTTAGAATCAGTGTTCAACGAAATTGTTGCTCTCAGATCTGAAAATGCTTTTACACTCTCTTTATTAACATCCTTGCAAGAAGAGAAAAAAATTCTTTCAAAAAAAGTCAGTGATCTGCAAAGTCAATTAAATTTTTTACATCAAGAAAAAAGAGAAAATTATGTTGAAATAGTAGGTGTGCCAAGTGTTAACAATGACAATGCTCTTGATTGTGCTCTACAGGTTTTCTCAAAGGGTGTCTCAGCAAATATATCTGAAGCTGACATTGACAATTGTTATGTAAAAAATGTTAAAAATATTAAAAAATCCATTAACTCTAATAGTACTGATGTAAATAATATATTAGTAGTCAAATTGGTTTCTAAATTAAAAAAGAATGTTATTATTAAGAATAAATATAGTAATAAAAATAATTTAACTTCAAAAATCTTTGGTCATGATAATAATACTAAAATTTATATTAATGAATCTCTTAACAGTGAGACAAGACATCTCTTCAGGGCTGCACAGATAGCTAAAAAAGAAAAATTGTATAAATATGTTTGGCTTAAAAACGGGAGAGTACTCATGCGCAAGAAGGAAAACGATAAATACATTATTATTAATTCGGAGGAAGACCTCCTAACACTTACTTAATATGCAAGATCCACAATTAAATTTTTCATGTATTCCTTCTTTAAATTGTGCAGATGTTGACTCTTATAATCTCGTTTTTGACCAGAAATATTTAAATAATTTTCTTATCATTCACCAAAATATTAGAAGCATGCGAAAAAATTTTGATTGCTTTCTTGCAAATTTAAATGCTTTTGTCAATAATCCGGAGTTAATTTTTTTGTCAGAAACATGGATTTTTGAAGAAGAAAATAGTCTCTTTAATATAGATGGGTATGATTTTATATCTTGTTGCAATAATGAATATGCTGCAGGCGGCGTTGCCGCTTTTGTAAAAAATGGATTTGTTGTGGAAACTATCTGTTACAATTTGCAAAGCTGTGATGTGTTAAAAGTAAAAATTAATGATAAAAAGTTGAGTTTATTCTGTGTTTATATATTTCATAAATCAACTTATGACGTGTTTTTTAAGGAATTAGAAAATCTGTTATCAAGTGAGTCATCTAACAATATTATTTTATTGGGTGACATTAATATTGACATTTTACAAAATTCTATTCAAGTAGATAATTATTTCTTTTTACTATCTTCTTATGGCTTAGAATCATGTGTGAACAGACCTACTCGCATTTCTGGTTCTTCTATAACTTGTCTTGATCATATAATGGTGCGTTATTCCAATTCCCATGAAATTCTCTTCAGCAGCTCTGTTCTAGATTTACGAATAACCGATCATTGTATGACTTCTTTGAGCTTGGATTTTGCTTCAATTCATGGCTTAACTAATAACCCTCCTTGTTCTCCTTTTTTTAAAACCGACTTCGTGGCACTCAATAGTTTACTCCTTTTTGAATGCTGGGAAAATGTATACAGTGAAAGTGATCCCTCTCGCTCTTACTTCAATTTTATTGATATTCTTTATAAACACACTTTACGAGGTCGTGCGAGGTGAACACGTTCTTTATCTGTGCTCTTTACTTTTCTTTAAAATCTAAGTAATCTAAATTTGGCAATAAAACTCTTTGCATATGAATAATAAGAAAATCATTGAATTTGATTAAGTGACTTTATTGATAATGTCTTCTTTATGTAATATTTGCAATAATAAGGTGGACGAAGATCAATATAAAGTGAATTGCTGTGATTGTTTTGCATTTTTTCATGCGCGTTGTGTTAACATACATGAAAGTGACGTAGAATTTCCATTTCGCTGCTCTATGTGTGCTGCAATTCGACGTAAATCACTTCTCTTCACCTCTGCGCCTAAATATTCACCATCAAGTGCATCTATCACCTCCAAAGGGTCCGTCGCTGCTGCTGTTGCTCCTCCATCCACTACCACCTCTTCAATCATCACCGCTACTCCTCCTTCCACCACCACAATTGCCGACAAATTCACTGCTGTGCCTTCAACCTTTACCATAGCTGGACTCTCCAAATCAAATACAATAAGTGCTGCTGCTGATTTATTCCCTTCACCCTCTTCCCAAGTTACACCCTTCACCAATTCCGTCATTGTCTCTCATTCGCATTCTGGTGTGGATGTGGATGCGTTTGCGCACATTCAACCGCTCGATCGACAGCATCAGCCGCCACCGCTTATGTGTGATAACTTCAAATCAATTTCTTTAGAAGCTATATATAATGAAATATTAGAACTAAAGAAGGTAAATTTCGATTGTCTGTCTTCTCTGCATGAGCTAAAGGAGGAAAAGAAGGAAATGCAATTGAGAATTAACTCTCTTCAGTCTAGAGTGAATTCGCTCGAGCAATTAAAATTGGAGAATACTGTGGAGATTGTTGGAATTCCGGATTTAAATAATTCGAATGCTTTAGATAAAGCACTTAAGCTTTTCACCGTTGGACTGGATGAGAATATTAATGAAGAACAAATTGATAGTGTATACGTAAAAAAATTCAACAATAACAAACCGAGGGTCTCTTCTGCTGAATCTTATCCTACACCTACACGTACAAGTGTATTGTGCGTTAAATTTTGCTCACATAACACTAAGAGTAAACTTATGAGAAAAACAGTGGAGTACAAAAAACAATTGACAGCTAAAGTTTTTGGGAATAATTTCAGCGAAAAAAGTGCTATTTATATAAATAATAGTCTGTCTTTTCATAATAGAGAACTTCGAAAAGCTGCTGAGATTGTTAAAAAATCTAAAGGATACAAATTTTTGTGGTTTCAAAATTCTAATCTTTTAATAAGGAAACGAGAAGGTGATAAAGCTATTAGAATCAAGAGCTTAGAAGACTTAAATAATCTTTAATATTTATGAATTTTGATAATGTACATAATTTTGATCCAGATGAAGTTGTGTTGTCATATAATTTTGATAATGATCTTTTGTTAAGTGTTTTTCTGAATAACCATGTTTACCCAAAATGCTTCTATATTATACAACAAAACATCCGTAGTCTTCGTGCAAATTTTGATTCATTATTGCTCCATATCGATTCATGTTCAAATAAGCCTGATTTTGTTTTTGTTACTGAAATTTGGATCTTTGACAATGAGAAAGGTAATTTTATAATTCCTGGGTATACTTTTTTTGCCTCATGTAACAATACTTATTGTGCTGGTGGTGTAGGTGTTTTTGTCAAAAATATATACATTAATAATTGTGATGTTGCTAGTAACAATTTGGTCTCTGCGGATATTATTAAGGTATCTTTCCGTTTAAACAATGAAAAACACTGCTTAATATGTGTCTATAGGCTTCATCATGGTAGTAGAGATGTCTTTCTTGAAGAGCTTAATATTTTGTTGATGAATGAAAAAACTAAAAATCTTATTTTTCTGGGTGACATTAACATTGATCTCCTCTCTAAAACCCAATATGTGGATAATTATTTATTGCTACTAGCTTCTTATGGTTTGGATTCGTATATTAATGTGCCTACTAGAATCGATGATAACTCTAAGACATGTATTGACCATATTTTCTGCCGGAATAGTTTATCTCGTAATGTTAAACCTATTAGTTCTCTAGCTGATTTAGGTATCACTGATCACTGCATGACTAGTCTTCATTATTTTGATTTTTTGGCTGTTAATGAAACTGATGTAACAGATGTTTTAGTTAAGAAAATTGACTTTGCCAGGCTTAATTTGCTTTTACGTTTTGAATTCTGGGACAGTGTCTATAATGAGAGTGATCCATCAGTCGCTTACGACAAATTTATGGTGAAATTGGGTAATTATTTGGAGAGCTGTACAATAAGATCTGTTAAACAGAACAAGTCCAAGCATCTAAAAGAATGGATGACAGGGTATATTTTTAATAAAGTAAACAAAAAAAACAAGTTACAGAAAAAATGTAAGAAATATCCTAATAATACTCATCTTAAAACAGAATACAAAGAAGTATGCAAACGTTTATCTAAAGAAATTAAGACTTGTAAGGAAAATTATTATTTAGCTGAACTGAACAAAAATAAAGGAAATATTAAAGGTGAATGGAATGTGGTAAACAAAATTTTAAATCGTGGTTTTGAATCGGATAAGCCCTTAATTATTGAACATAACAATATTAGAATTACTGATACCACTGAAATAGCTAATCGCTTCAATACATTTTTTATCTCTATTGCTGAGAATGTTTCGACTGAGATACTTAGGAATAGAAATGGCTGTGTTTTTAATGAAGATATAGTTAATGATAATGTTTCTATAGATAGTCTTTTTTATACTCCTATTATGCCTGGCGAATTGCTTTTCATCATTCTAAAGCTTAAAAAATCAGGTTCTGTTACCAATGATAAGTGTTCCAACTTAATATTTAAACAAATAGCATACAACATTGTGGACGTCCTTGCACATATTTTTAATAAAAGTGTGTACGGTGGTGTCTTTCCAAGTTCACTCAAAATTGCTGAGGTCATTCCCCTTCACAAAAAGTCTAACCCTTTCGTTATGAATAATTACAGGCCTATCTCTCTGTTACCTGTTTGCTCAAAAATTTTTGAAAAGGCGATGAAAGGAAGAATTTTGAAATTTCTAAATAACAATAATTTTTTTAGTGAATCTCAATTCGGATTTCGAGCCCATAGATCAACAGAGGATGCTTTACTTAAATTTTGTAGTGAAATTTATGAAAACTTAAACTGTAACTTATTTACAGCAGGTCTCTTCATTGACTTAACAAAAGCTTTTGACCTAGTTGACCATAATATTCTCTTGAAAAAATTAAACAATGCAGGAATGCGTGGATTTATCTATAATTGGCTAGTTTCTTATTTATCTAATAGAAAGCAATTGGTTAAAATCAATGGAAGTTCAAGTAATTTATGCAATATTAGTATTGGCGTTCCCCAAGGTTCAGTTTTAGGTCCATTGCTTTTTTTGATTTTCATCAATTCTATTTTTAAACAGAATTTCAAAGGCAAAATTACAGCTTTTGCTGATGATAAGGCCTTTGCATATGGCTGTAGATCTATGCTTAACTTAATTTCTGATATTAACGCAGACTTGGATCTTTTAAGACGCTGGTTTGCGGTTCATAAAATGGTGTTGAGTAATAAAACAAAACTTATGTACTTCAGTTTATCAGGGTCTACTTGTTTAGTTGACTGTGATATATGTTATCATTCATCTGACTGCCAAAAATTCAAATGCAGTGTAAATGATTGTGATAGTTTTGTTTTCAATAACCCCTGTTCACCTCATTGCTTTCAGATAGAATTTGTCAAGACCTTCAAATACCTTGGTGTCTTACTTGATAGTAAAATGAACTGGTCTGATCACACTAACGCATTAAAAAATTATTTGTTATGCTGCTCTAGGCAGTTTTATACTCTTGGTTTGTACTGCTCGAAAAAAATACTAGTTATGATCTACTATGGTATTGTTCAGTCAAAAATTCAGTACGGAATAACTTGTTGGGGTGGGTCTTATAAAAACAAAATTAATCCTCTTCTTATTATTCAAAAACATGTTGTACGAATAATATGTAGAAAAAACCGCTTTCATAATAGCTTCATTTTATTTCAGGAGTTAAAAGTTCTTCCTCTAAGACATCTATACTACTTCAAAGTTTTGAAAGTTTTTTTTATTAGAAGTGGATATCTTGCAATAAGAAGTAATTCTCAACATAATTTAAGAGTTAACTCCAGGAACTTAGTAACTATCCCCTCTTATAATAGAATGCATTTTCGAAGATTTTTCACAATAGTAGCTCCCTCAGTTTTCAACAAATTGCCTTTCTCTTTAAGAAGTCTTAGAGTATTGTCCTCTTTCCTTCACAATGTAAAATTATGGCTTTTTGGTCATGATCACACTCAAATTGAAAACTTATTGTCTCTTATTATTTAATTATTTTATAAAAAAAAAAAAAAAAAAAAAAAAAAAAAAAAAAAAAAAAAAAAAAACATATATAAATAAAAAAAAAAAAAAAATATCACTTTTATTCTACCTTTCTCACCTTGCACGCAACTATGTATGTTGACTATTTTCTTTGATGAGCATTCGCCACTAGCTCTAGTTTTACGCTGGGCTATAGAGTGTCTCTTATTTTGTTTTGTTAGGGTACATACAAAAAATAATTTGTTATTCGGAAGATCACAATTTCTATATACTGCATAATTTTGTATATATCTTAATACTTCAACATAATTGTAAAATCTCTGGATTTCTTTTATTTGGCCTAAGAAAATTTTTTTTGTAATGCATTTATGTAATTTTCTATATTTATATTAATCTTTTTAGTCTTCTAATTTTAATTTATTAAGATAAATACTGTACCTAACAAAATGAATAATAAATACAAATACAATACAATACAATACATGAACAGCAATGTTCTAAAAAAATATCAAAAAGGAATAATAAAAATAAAAAACTGAAACCTTGGATAAGTTTCGATTTAATTAACAAAATAAAAGCTAAAAATAACCTTTATAGAAAGAAATTAAATCATCATTTAAATAGTAGAATTTGCTCTGCTTATAAAGACTTATGTAAAGAGATTTCTAAAGATGTTGTCTATTGTAAAAATAATTTTTATGCTAACAAATTTCATGAGTTCAAAGGCGATTCAAGAAAGGAATGGAAATTGGTAAATAATATACTTAACAGATCAACTCAAACCGAACAAATAATAAGCTTAAACATCAATGGAAATATTTTAACCAATCGCAATGATTTGGCTGATATATTTAATGACTACCTACTTTGCGTCTATCGGTACAAAAGTTGTGTCAGATAGTCATACTGCCTTTACGAATTGCGAGTGTTTAGCTTATGAATCGTCATCCGCTCAAAGCTTCTTTTTTAATCCCATAACGTCTTTTGAGCTGTATAAAATTATTATCTCCCTCAAAAATTCAAATTCTCAAACTTCTAACTGCTTCTCTAACAATTTCGTTAAAAAGATAGCTTTGAATATTTGTGATGTCCTATGTTATATTTTTAATAATAGCATTCTCAGTGGTGTTTTCCCTAATGATTTAAAACAAGCGGAAGTGATACCTTTATTCAAGAAAGGAGACAAGACATCATTGAACAACTATAGGCCGATCTCCTTACTATCGGTTTTCTCTAAAATTTTTGAAAAAGCAGTAAAAAACAGAATGGTCGATTATTTGGAAAAAAATAATTTTTTTAGTAGGTCGCAATTCGGCTTTCGTAGTGGTTTATCAACTGAAGGAGCCCTTTTAAACTTCTGTTCAAATATGTATGAAGGTTTTAATAATAAGAATCTTACTGCTGCTCTCTTTATAGACATAACTAAGCCTTTTGATACTGTTGATCATAAAATACTTTTAGATAAACTTTACAGATGTGGTTTTAGGGGTGATATGCATAAATGGTTCAGTTCGTATTTGTCTGATAGAGGACAAAAAGTCAAAATTAATGATGCTTTAAGCTCCACTAGGACTGTACCTGTAGGAGTGCCTCAAGGTTCAGTACTTGGTCCGATCCTCTTCTTAATTTTTATTAACTCACTCTTTTTACAAAAATATCGTAGCAAGGTTAATGCGTTCGCTGATGACATGGCATGTTCTTTTCAAAGTGATTCTCCTCTTAATCTTTCTGCTGATATAAATCATGATCTGGAAATTGTAAGCCACTGGTTCCAAATGCATAAATTGGTAATTAGTGATAAAACTTTTTTGATCTAACTGGTAAGGAAATTGACCAAGGACATTTTTTCTTCCAACCTGCAAATTGCCAAAGATTTAATTACAGTAATTAGATTTGTAACTCTGCAATAAACTCGCAAACATATTATGAGACACTCACATGCTCTGTAAATTGTTTTGAAATCGAAAACGTTAAATCTTTTAAATATCTGGGAGTCTCAGTTGACTGGATGATGAGTTGGTCTGTTCATACTTATGCACTTAAAAAATATCTTTTGGCTGCTACAAGGCAAATATACTTTTTGAAATCTTATTGCTCACTGAATCTTCTTAAATGTATTTACTATGGCTTAGTTCACTCTAAGCTTGAATATGGTATAGTGTCTTGGGGTGGTACACACAATTACAAAATGAACACGCTTCTTGTATCTCAAAAACACGTCATTCGTTTAATATGTAACAAACGTCGTAGTAGTAACAGCTTAATTCTTTTCAAAACGCTTAAAATATTGCCTCTTAAACACTTATATTTTTATAAAGTTTTAAAGATATTTTTTGCCAGATCTGGTTATCTTCTTAACAGATATTCTAGTCTAGGTATATTCTAGGAGTCTCAGTTGACTGGATGATGAGTTGGTCTGTTCATACTTATGCACTTAAAAAATATCTTTTGGCTGCTACAAGGCAAATATACTTTTTGAAATCTTATTGCTCACTGAATCTTCTTAAATGTATTTACTATGGCTTAGTTCACTCTAAGCTTGAATATGGTATAGTGTCTTGGGGTGGTACACACAATTACAAAATGAACACGCTTCTTGTATCTCAAAAACACGTCATTCGTTTAATATGTAACAAACGTCGTAGTAGTAACAGCTTAATTCTTTTCAAAACGCTTAAAATATTGCCTCTTAAACACTTATATTTTTATAAAGTTTTAAAGATATTTTTTGCCAGATCTGGTTATCTTCTTAACAGATATTCTAGCAACTATAACCTGAGAATAAACAATCAGAGCCTTGTTTTAATACCACAACACAATCTCCAAATTTACTTGAATTTTTTTACGACCATTGCTCCAAGACTCTTTAATAGTCTTCCTCTACATATCAGAGAAATAAGAATTCAATCCATTTTCCTCAGTAAAGTGAAACTCTGGCTTTTCGATCTTAATTATCTAGATATTAATAATCTTTTATGTATTTTGATTTAATTGTCCAATTTATTTTAATACAATCATTACAAACTCTACTGATGTATTTTCTAATTATAATTAAAAAAAAAAAAAAAAAAAAAAAAAAAAAAAAACTAAATTGTATGAATAAATGTATTATTAAAATCTTACCGTGACCCCACATCACTTAATTTTACAGAATTTTATTATTTATTGTTAAAACTCATGCTATTCCGACTGCTTTCGACACTAGTCCCGTAGGTTCTATAGATTGCAGTTCTTTATTAATTTTTTAGTACGTTATTAATTTATTTTATTGTTTATGTATATTTGTAAAACTTAAAAATTGATAAAGAAAAAATAAAATTGAAATTGAAATTGAAAACATGTCAAATCGTATGAGATCGCTGTCATATTCTGTTTCCACACTATTATACACCTGTTTCAGCACACATTTTTGACATGTTGTATAACACTATGGGATATTGTGGAACTACCTTAATTAAATAGACGACCGAAAAAATAAGTAGCGTAGGCAGGCCCCTTAAATTTGGTGGACCAAAACAGGAAAACGAAACGTTCCCACAAAGTTATTTTTCCATATCAGTTCACCAATCAGCATATATGGGTTTAAATTCGAGCAGGTACTTATACATGTAAAACTATTAACAACGGCATCAAACGACGATCTCTTTCTTTTATTTAGTTTCAGCATTCTCATAAGCATTGTGGAAATAATGGGTGCTTTCCATAAAACAACTAAACTAGATATCGCCTTAACGTTTTGATTTTTGTTTCGTTTGCACATTTACGTCACGGATACACATTGCCTTGTTATTGGTTCGGTTTGCGCAACGCATCAAATATAGACAAATAATATAGGGTATTTTGTGTGACTTTCAAAAAGAAATAAAACACATTCAATTTAATGTAATGGTTAAGAATTTAGCTTAATTATAAAAATAAAGGTTTGCAATGATGTTTTAAAAATAATTTCGGGCAAGTTAGTGGCTTCAGCTCAGCGGCTGACTCGAATAAATTTCTGGGCGATTATGTTGAGCGAATATTGGACGCAGCGCACGATTCATCGTGCGAACCGAATCATAATTTTGGTAATAAATTTGCACGATTTGCAAACTCTGTTCAGGAGTAAGTCTGTTCGTTATGCAATGGCAAACTAAGATAGTCATAAATCAAGTGACAGCGGTCAAAAAGACCAACTCCGTAAAAAGTATTGCCAGATTGAAAACCACACGTCTAAGAAAAGACGCTTACATACATAAACCATATATGGATTTGTTTGCATTCTAGCCAATTCCTTATGAACATTAAGGAGCCCTATATGGATCATTATGGCTTATAATGCATATAAATGGAATAATATTTAGGGAGGTTTTTCGTATGAAATTTTATACTCGCAGTTAAGGCAGCTGCTTGCCGAATTTACAATTGAAAATTTAGAATGAAACAACAACAAATTGTGTGTGCTACCACCAAGTTCAAAGGCTGGAGTTATAGCTATTTCACGGGGACCAACCCGATCATCAGACTCCTTTAGTGGTGCTTAATCGCTTTTATGTTCAATTTAATTTTTGAAGAACTTTTGCCCGAGCTGGGCTTGAACAAGCGACCTAGCGTGTGAGGAGCTAGTGCACTACGCACTACGCCACCGCACCCACATGAAAGTTGTAAGCCAATTACAGGTTTTTTCGTTCTATCGACCTATGTATACTGAACCGATTAGCATTTTTCTAAGCACACACAAGTAATTGTTGTTGTTTTATTCAGGTTCTTTCTATTATCTGCTCTCTTTTTCATAAGCCAACGATTTCGATTGGATTCGTATGAGGAGGGAGATGAGGCGAAAGAGTTGGAACTGGTCAAGATTTAATTTTTACAATTTTAAGGAGGTTTTTTGTATGAAATTTTATACTCGCAGTTAAGGCAGCTGCTTGCCGAATTTACAATTGAAAATTTAGAATGAAACAACAACAACTTGTGTGTGCTACCACCAAGTTCAAAGGCTGTAGTGCGTAGTGCACTAGCTCCTCACACGCTAGGTCGCTTGTTCAAGCCCAGCTCGGGCAAAAGTTCTTCAAAAATTAAATTGAACATAAAAGCGATTAAGCACCACTAAAGGAGTCTGATGATCGGGTTGGTCCCCGTGAAATAGCTATAACTCCAGCCTTTGAACTTGGTGGTAGCACACACAAGTTGTTGTTGTTTCATTCAAAATTTTCAATTGTAAATTCGGCAAGCAGCTGCCTTAACTGCGAGTGTAAAATTTCATACAAAATTTGTTTTATTTGTTTATTTAGTAGCATCAACGATATACAATTTTATAAAAAAACATTTCAGAAATTATTTTTAGAGATTTAGGAAGTATAGTTCCTTTTCAGCTATAATATGTTAGTTATATAATGATTAGGAATTAATTAAACAAGTTAAAGTTTTAAGGGAAAGCTACAAACAAAAACCCTTATACAAGACTTAAAACTAATATTGCACTCCCTAAACAATTTTTTTTTTTTTTGTATATATGAATGCATTTATAGTGTTATAGTGATTACAATTGTTTAATAAGTTCATTGTCAGATAGAGAACACTTTTCGTAAAATTTTTCTTTAGAATTTTCAATGAGGATGTCTATAAAGTCGATATTGGCTAGTTCATGCAGCCTGTGCGTTGGGTAGGACCTTGGTAAGTTAAGCATAATTTTAAGTATCTTGTTTTGGCATCTTTGCAGTTTTAATTTGTGAGTTTTGGCACAGTCACCCCAAACAGGGGCACCGTACAAAAGGATGCTTTGAAAAACAGACTTAAACAAAAGTAGTTTATTATCATTACTAAGTTTGGAGTTTCTACATATCAGAGGATAGAGCATTCGTACATATTTGTTTATTTTATCAATAGTGGAATAGTGAAAATTCATTTTCTTGTCGAGCATAACGCCCAGGTATCTACAATGCTCAGACCATTCTAAATTGACTGAGTTCAATTGAAGGTTAGCGTTGCCTGGTAAAAAACAAGCTTTTCTACGGCGTGTAAACCAAACTGCTTGCGTTTTACTAGCATTAATTTTTAATTTCCATTTGAAAAAGTACTCCTCAAGCTTGGAAATTGAAACTTGTAAAGAATGACAGACATCCGTAAACATAGTGCCTGAGGCAAAAATGGCCGTGTCGTCGGCAAACATGGCAATATTAACTTCGTCGCCTAGGTCAGGAAGGTCAGAGACAAAGACATTGAACAGGATTGCGCCAAGTACCGAACCTTGAGGAACTCCGTAGTTAGTACGTTGAATAAAGGATACAACATTTTGTAACTTCACAACAAATTTTCTGTCAGTTAAAAAACTTTGAATGATTTTTAAAATTGGTACTGGAAGTTTGAAATTATTAAGTTTGTGCAACAAGGCTTCGTGCCAGACCGTATCGAAAGCCTTTTCAATGTCTAACAATACAAGGCCCGTAGATTTCATTGAAAGAAAATTATCGGTCACGTGTTTCTTAATCCTGGCAATCTGTTGGTTTGTATTGTGGCAATGCCTAAAACCAAATTGAAAGTCGGGCAAAATATGATTAGCGTTCAGATGATTTTCAAGCTTTTCTTTAATAATTTTCTCTAGCAATTTACTAGGGCTGCTGAGTAAGCTAATAGGCCTGTAACTGTTCACATCATCTTTAGGTTTTCCAGGTTTTGCTACGGGAATAATAATAGCGGTTTTCCAACACTTAGGGAAATAGCAAAATCTAAGGCACCCATTCAGAATAGCTGTTAAGTATCTTATACCTGCACGAGGAAGTTCCTTCAATAACTTGTTATTGACACCATCTTGTCCAGGGGATTTTTTTGCTTTCAAAGATGTTATGAGATTACTTATTTTACTGGGACTTGTGAAATAAGAGTGAGGTAAGACAATATTTGATTCCAAGATATTAGTAACAGAGTTAGAAACTTCTGAAGTAGTGTTAGCATTACTGAGGTGAGCTGCAGCAAAGTGATTATTAGAGAAAGTTGTTGCTAAAAGGTCTGCTTTTTCTTTATTTCCAATGTGCAATTGGCCTTGTACTTTGAGAGGTGGTATACAGGAACCTCTCTTCTTAATTATTTTAGAAACTTTCCAGAAAGGCCTACTAGCCTTATCAAAGGAGGAAAGTAAGCCATTCCAACGGGAATTTCTGAAATCTGAGATTTCTTTATCAATTGCTTTGTTAAGAATTTTAACACTATTTAGGAAGAAATCATAACGATATCTGAGCCATTTTCTCCGCTCTGAATTTCTCAGGTGTATTAAATATAAAATGTTAGGTGGTAACTGTACCGTGTGAGTATTTGATGCGGGAACCTAAGGTATTGCAAAGTCAGCAGCACTTTTGACCAGTGAAACGAAGTCACCACACAATGAGTCTAATTGAGAAGTATCTTGTATATCTTCCGCTGATAAATTGTTATGAAGGGAGTTTCTATTTATGAATGTTTTAAAAAGGTTCCAGTTGGCAGCAGAATACTTATATTTAAGCCTAACGTGTCTAATTGGGGATATGTTGCTCAAACAAATATTAACGGGTAAATGGTCGGATGGAGTTTATTATAATTAAATGGCCTACTGCAATAGTTAGGCGAGTTAGTTATAAAGAAGTCAAGAGTGGATGGACTCTTAGAAGAGGATGAGGGAATGTAAGTATAATTAGGAGGATAAAGCAATGCAAAGTTAGGGTAAGTTTCATGTATGCTTTGTAAGACATTACCCCAGCAATTTGCCCGAAGGCAGTTCCATAGTTGATGGCGAGAGTTTAAATCACCACCAATAATAATTTCGCTGCGAAGTCTGAATAATTTTTGCAGATCACTTTTAAAGTGAGTGATTTTATCTGTGGTTCTATTACCTCCAGGGAAATAGGCAGAAAAAACACTAACTTTCGAGAGGCCGTCTAGATTTAAATCTAATCCTATTATCTCAATACAATGAAGGTGCAAATTTGGATGTACCGAGTGCTCTATTTCCTTCCGAATTAAAACAGCGACACCACCACCTCTGTTTTGCCCCTGTCTAAGCGGTAACAAATGAAGTTTGGATGAGAAAATGACTTACCAGTTTTAAGCCAGGTTTCAGTAACCAGTGCAATATCGACTTTTTTATTTACAATGAAATCGAAAAATTCGAATTGTTTTTTTGAGATGCCTCTTGCATTCCAAGTAATAATATTAAGAGAGTTATATGACATATTCGTTTGAGTATACGTACTTAATAGCTAAGGAAGTGATGACATTGAACTGTTCGGACTTAGTATGACATGAGCCAAGCTTAGTCAGAACTTCATTTAAGAGAGAATTAATCTCGTCAAATGAGAACAAGTTATTATTTGTTTTATTGGGATTGGAATTTTGAATGGGAATTGGAACGTTCATGCGAGGAACTGGTGGTAGTGGAGATTTTGTTGGTGCTGATGACGGGGATGGGGAACCGGTATGATCAGCTGAGCGATGTATTAAACCAGATCGTGATGGTAATGGTGGGAAATTAGAAAGACAAGATCGATCAAAAGAAACGTGTTGCTGTACTTTTGTTGTTGGAAGTCTATTCTTTGTCATGTGTCGATGTGGAGAGAGTTTTTGGCGAATGTCCAAGTATTGCTGACGGCTGACGCAGTTAGGATCCGATGATTTGTGTGGTCCGTTACAAATGGCACAACGAATCGCATCTGTAGATTTACAATCAATAGTTTTGTGATTGCCGGAGCAGTTGGCACAAAAACTTTTAACGTTGCAGTGCATGGCACCATGTCCATATAGCTGGCAGTTGTGACATCGAGTCACTTGACCGGGATTGTGTCGCTTGTAGTCCCAGCGAACAATAGTTTTAAAAAGACTAGGGAAACTTCGCCGAAGATCGTTCAATTTGATTGATCCACGTTGAATGTAAACGATGTATATATAGTGTTTGTATTGAGAATTAGTTTTGGAGTTAATAGTTATAACTTTAACATCAATGCACTTCAAGCCCAATTTTATAAGTTCATCTTTGATATCGTTTTCTTTGGTAAGGTCCAGACCTGATAAGATAACCTTGAGAGGCCTAGTGTCCTTACGCGAGTGTGTGAAGAATTCATAATTTTGTTTTTTTAATTCAACTTTAATTAGTTCATGAATTTCTAATGAGGGGGAAATAATTTTTTGGCCGAGGGAAATATTTTTGATTAAATATTTTTCAATCTTTAAAGAATCTACGAGAGTACGCACTTGTTCACTAGTAGATTTAGGGACCACAATAGGAGGAATAATTTCTTTAATGACGTTAGAACGTTCATTATCAATATCTTCTTCAATTTCATCCGAATCGGCCATAAGGCTTTGCAACGGCTGATAATAGTTTTGGTTGGTATTCATTTTAGAAGGAGAATTTGATTTTTTTGTTATTAAATATTTACTGGGAGGGCGATCATCGCCTTCACCAGAGTCGCAACGAGCTCGCTTGTGAGCAATTTTTTTTTTTTTTTTTTTTTTTTTTTTTTTTAAATATTTTACCGTAGTAGGGGATAGAACACTTGCACTCACTTCAACAGTTTGCACGCGAATGATTTCATACAAAAAAACCTCCTTAAAATTGTAAAAATTAAATCTTGACCAGTGTCAACTCTTTCGCCTCATCTCCCTCCTCATACGAATCCAATCGAAATCGTAAGCTTATGAAAAAGAGAGCAGATAATAGAAAGAACCTGAATAAAACAACAACAATTGCTTGTGTGTGCTTAGAAAAATGCTAATCGGTTCAGTATAGGTCGATAGAACGAAAAAACCTGTAATTGGCTTACAACTTTCATGTGGGTGTGGTGGCGTAGTGCGTAGTGCACTAGCTCCTCACACGCTAGGTCGCTTGTTCAAGCCCAGCTCGGGCAAAAGTTCTTCAAAAATTAAATTGAACATAAAAGCGATTAAGCACCGCTAAAGGAGTCTGATGATCGGGTTGGTCCCCGTGAAATAGCTATAACTCCAGCCTTTGAACTTGGTGGTAGCACACACAAGTTGTTGTTGTTTCATTCGGAATAATATTTGTTTGTGTAATTAACTAGACGAACGAAAAAATTAGTCGTGTAGTCAAGCCCCTAAAATTTGGTGAACCAAAACAGGAAACGAAACGTTCCTACAAAGTTCTTCTTCCATATCAGTTCACCAATCAGCATGAATGGGTTTAAATATTAAGGGTGCTAAACCAGATAGCGCCAGCCCGTTTTCATTTTAGATTCGTTTGCGCACTTACGTCACGGACACACATTGCCTTTGCGTTTTTGTTTTGTTCTGCGCTCTACCATTGTATGTATAATTTATAGTATTCCCAATTAGAAGAACCTTTGGTGCGCCATCTATGGACAAAGTTCACAAACACTTATTTAAGAGTTATTTGAGTGGTTTTTGTCGAAACTGTCAAGTAAAGCAAAAACAAAAATAAAAGACATTTGATGTAAAGTTGATATAACAACTAGCGCCGCCATTAAGGAAGTTCAGAACTAAAATAAAATGTTCCATGAAATTACTACAAAAATTTATATACAATGCCTCTACGTAGCTCTTTGGAGTTTGACGTTTTACATTGCATCATGCGCAATGCCATTATTTTTAAAGTGGCTTTACATGGAGCTGCAACAAATTATAGTTCAGACGAAATTGCAAAAACAACAATTATAGTGCAGTCGATGAACATGTTCGTCTTCACTATGATTTTCAAGCTGCATCCATAATTTTCCTATAATCTGCATCCATGAACACGTCTTCATTTAGGTCTTCCCTCTCCATCACACAAGTACCTATTATCTATACATTCTACATCCTCTTTTTCTAAAGATCGTGGCATGTAGCTTCATGTAAAGAAAGTGATAATGATAATGATAATGATAATGATAATGATAATGATAATGATAATGATAATGACAATGACAATGATAATGATAATGATAATGATAATGATAATGATAATGATAATGATAATGATAATGATAATGATAATGATAATGATAATGATAATGATAATGATAATGATAATGATAATGATAATGATAATGATAATGATAATGATAATGATAATGATAATGATAATGATAATGATAATGATAATGATAATGATAATGATAATGATAATGATAATGATAATGATAATGATAATGATAATGATAATGATAATGATAATGATAATGATAATGATAATGATAATGATAATGATAATGATAATGATAATGATAATGATAATGATAATGATAATGATAATGATAATGATAATGATAATGATAATGATAATGATAATGATAATGATAATGATAATGATAATGATAATGATAATGATAATGATAATGATAATGATAATGATAATGATAATGATAATGATAATGATAATGATAATGATAATGATAATGATAATGATAATGATATAATGATAATGATAATGATAATGATAATGATAATGATAATGATAATGATAATGATAATGAATGATAATGATAATGATAATGATAATGATAATGATAATGATAATGATAATGATAATGATAATGATAATGATAATGATAATGATAATGATAATGATAATGATAATGATAATGATAATGATAATGATAATGATAATGATAATGAATGATAATGATAATGATAATGATAATGATAATGATAATGATAATGATAATGATAATGATATGATAATGATAATGATAATGATAATGATAATGATAATGATAATGATAATGATAATGAATGATAATGATAATGATAATGATAATGATAATGATAATGATAATGATAATGATAATGATAATGATAATGATAATGATAATGATATGATAATGATAATGATAATGATAATGAATGATATGATAATGATAATGATAATGATAATGATAATGATAATGATAATGATAATGATAATGATAATGATAATGATAATGATAATGATAATGATAATGATAATGATAATGATAATGATAATGAATGATAATGATAATGATATGATAATGATAATGATAATGATAATGATAATGATAATGATAATGATAATGATAATGATAATGATAATGATAATGATAATGAGATAATGATAATGATAATGATAATGATAATGATAATGATAATGATAATGATAATGAAATGATAATGATAATGATAATGATAATGATAATGATAATGATAATGATAATGATAATGATAATGATAATGATAATGATAATGATAATGATAATGATAATGATAATGATAATGATAATGATAATGATAATGATAATGATAATGATAATGATAATGATAATGATAATGATAATGAATGATAATGATAATGATAATGATAATGATAATGATAATGATAATGATAATGATAATGATAATGATAATGATAATGATAATGATAATGATAATGATAATGATAATGATAATGATAATGATAATGATAATGATAATGATAATGATAATGATAATGATAATGATAATGATAATGATAATGATAATGATAATGATAATGATAATGATAATGATAATGATAATGATAATGATAATGATAATGATAATGATAATGATATGATAATGATAATGATAATGATAATGATAATGATAATGATAATGATAATGATAATGATAATGATAATGATAATGATAATGATAATGATAATGATAATGATAATGATAATGATAATGATAATGATAATGATAATGATAATGATAATGATAATGATAATGATAATGATAATGATAATGATAATGATAATGATAATGATAATGATAATGATAATGATAATGATAATGATAATGATAATGATAATGATAATGATAATGATAATGATAATGATAATGATAATGATAATGATAATGATAATGATAATGATAATGATAATGATAATGATAATGATAATGATAATGATAATGATAATGATAATGATAATGATAATGATAATGATAATGATAATGATAATGATAATGATAATGATAATGATAATGATAATGATAATGATAATGATAATGATAATGATAATGATAATGATAATGATAATGATA